>JADRCH010000226.1:1363323-1627932 GCA_019843965.1 Rhynchomys soricoides | reverse complement strand
GAGGCAGAGGCAGAGGCAGAGGCAGAGGCAGAGGCAGAGGCAGAGGCAGAGGCAGAGGCAGGAGGATTGTGAGTTTCAGGCTAGCCTAGGCTAACATATAACATACTGGGACTCTGGCTCAAAAAAAAAAAAGAGGTAGGGCTGGAAACCCAAGGTAGAGTGTCAGCACCATGAACAAGGTCCTGGGTTCCATCACTAGCATGAAAAAGAAAAAGGTGTTCAGCATTTAGGCAGATAGTGCCCTCAGGATATACAAAGTTGTTCTAGAACTTTCCAAACGATCATCTATTAATCAGTTTGGAGAAAACTGTTAATCAATTTGTTTTCAACCATTTCCAGTTATTGTTGGTAGACTGAGGCAGTCTCAGCAACCTCCTAGTCAATTTGGGATTCCATAAGCTTATTTGGGAGAGTCCTGGTCTTAATGAAGGCATGTTGACAATCATTTTCCTCCAAAGAATTATCTAATCCTTTTTACAAAATATAATGTGTGTAGTAAAACTACAAAAATATTTAGGATTTAAAAATTGGATATCTCCACTCTCAAATTGAAAATTTTATATCTTTAATATGCAAGCATGGAATAACTCTCAACTAGTGTTGTTTTGACCACTGGGAACATTTGGGAATGATTGTGGGCCGTTTTGATTGTCCCAAGTGGTATAGTATTATTAGAAAGTAGACAGAGATGTTACATGTTCTCTAGTGCAGAAGTTACTCTACCAGAAAATTAGTGGGGTGAGGCATGAGCAGCCATAGAGCTTCGAGAACCATTACTGGAAGGAGGCAGTGCAATCGAGTTGTTCGACAATGTTGGGCCTTGGGCCTTAAGTTAGAAACATGCCTACACTGAACACTCTCTTGTGCCTTTGTTTCAGTATACGTAGTTTGATAGTATCGTGGACAGAGGAGACTACTGAGGTAATATGCAGAAGACTCTCAACTCATCATTTGGACCAGAAGTAATGGACTAATTAAATGATGATTGTTATTGATGTATTTTCTTTTCTGCTTGTTGTCATACATTTTAGTTTGGCATAAGAGAATATTTCAAAGTACCAAAAGAAGTACATTTCATTCCCATGTTACATTTTTTTGTGTATTTAAAGAAACAACCCTGTGCAATTTGGTTGCCAGCTCCAGAAATGACATGATGTCCTCTCTACCTAGCTTCCTGAAACAGTCTACCAAGATGAAATGCTGAACTGCCAATTGGATTTATTTTTAAATGACTACTCAAGGTTTTTATTTCCAAAAATGAGTATGACTCACATTTTTAGACTGAAATAAATGTTTCCAATATCCTATAGTTGAGAGTGTAGGCTAAGGTATAGGTCATGCAACTGAAACACTTCAAAACTAAAATGTCAACAGAGATGTATTTGGTCATCAGATATAAATTGTTTCACACACAATCTGATAAGCCTGACAACACAATAATGTTATGTAATCTTTAGTTATGAATATCTTTGAGAAATCTTGCTAATTTTTAGAAATCATATCCAAATTATATTCAGTTATCCCTAAACTCTACATGACTCAGATTGCTAACAGTAGTACTTGCTTTCAATGATGTAATGATGATGATTTTGCAAATTTGTATGCCAAGTGAAAGCCTCTTCTGTGTCAACTCAAGGACTTTGCAAAGGAGAAAGCTCAGAAATGATATTGTATATTGCATTAGAATCTGGAGGGTTAAGGCAATGGGCCAAATGTTTATGAACCTTAGAATTTCCAAGCTGAAATTTCATCTTCCTCTGTGTGATGGTATTCAGAGAAAAGGTCTTGGTTGGTAACTATATCACAAAGGAGGGACTCTTCTGAATGGGATTAGTTCTTCTATATAAGAACCTCTGGAAAGCACTTCTTTCAGTAATGGAGGAATACAAGAAGGAGACAATGGTCTGCAACCCTTAGCAGAATATGACATACCAGCATCCTGATATCAGACTTCCAGTTTTTAAGTCTGTGAAAACTAAATCCCTGTTGTCTATTAGTCACCCATCCTGCAGTGCTCTGATACAATATCTAAAAAAGCAAAAATATAGGAGAATATAGAAGTTTGTACATGGAATAAACACAGATATTTTTGTAATAACCATCAGTTTTACTTGATATTTCTATAGATCTTAAACAGAAATGGGTAGGAGAAGATTTTATGGGCAAAGATTTCCTTAAGGATTGGCATTCATTTTTTTTTTTTTTGATAATCATAACAGACTGATAATAGCATTCCAAATTTATATAACAATGCATCTTCACTGATCTTAATACAATATACAGAAGTTGAGCTGGTATTTAACTTAAACTTTCAGAAGCCTTCCTAACCAGAATTAATGTACTGGAAGTTACTTTACAGTGTGAATACCTCCTGGCTACAAACTCTGTGACCTACCACAGTGACCTTCCTGTGAGATACACTGGTGTAAAAGTGGAACAAATGAGTAAACAATCATTTTCCAACAGCATAGCCTTAAGGATCACTGCATGAGATAAAACTCATACCTGACACTGTTAAGATGGCCAATAACCTAAGATTAGATATCATAGGCCTAGAGGCAAAGTTGTTGTTACTATTATTCTGCTAAAGGAGCATAGCAATAAAATGACCCCTAATGACATAATATTATACTCATAGATAAGTACATTGCTCACCCTTCACCAAGCTTCTTCTTGCAGTGGTAATTAACACAGATACTCACACTGAACAATGTACAGAGAATGAGAACTTTTGAAGCACTCAGTTCTAAATAGGTGTCTTTACCAAAGACCTCCTTTTGAGCCTCAGGGATCTATGCTGAAGAAGAGGTAGGAGGATTATGTGAGCCAGAGGTGACAGATGACTCTAAAGAAATGGTTACTTCCAAACACAGTAGTACTGATGCACATATGAACTCACAGAGACTGTGGATGTCTGCACAAGACCTGCACAGGTTGAAGTCAGATGAAATTCCAGCACTGAAAAGTGGAAATGGAGACAATGAAGTCCCAACCTTAAGAAAAAGCTATCAGAAATTGATGCCTGCTAGGAAAGAGAAAATCTGTTTTCTGCAATGAAGTGTCACAGGGTTTGTATGCATATTCTGGGATAGACCCCACTTATAGAAGCTGGACAACACAAACAAGCACCATAGTATTTTGTGGATTTTTTTTTTTTTATCATTCAGTTTCATTTGGACTTTATTTTTGTCTTACTGACTTTATTGTTTGTTTATTTTGATTTTCTCTTCTGATTTTGAGAAAGACTGAGCATGAAGTTGCATGGCTAGGGAAGTAAGGAAGAGATAAGGGGACCTGGAGGAAGAGAAAACACAATCAAAAGATATTGTATGAAAAATTTTAAATAAATAAAAACCCTTTCCAAATCCAGATAAAATTTCTTTTAAGTGAAATTCATTTATCCAATTTATCAGAAAATTATTGGATGAAATTATATCTGTTGGTTTATAAACAAATTATGATAACCAAATAAACCATTTATAATACACACAGTTTGGTTCTCTATTTAGATTTGGCAAATATTTCCTAAAAATTGACTTCATCAAATGAAGTAATCATAGATATAATATAAAATGCACTGTTCTTTTAGGGAACTATATTACTAGTTTTATTCACATATTTTAAATTTATCAAATATATTTAGACTTAGGTACACTTAAAATTTCTATCCAACAATGTATAAGTCTGCTATTTAATAAGCTATCTTTTAAATTACTAGGAGAAGATGAAAATCAGAATTTAATTTGCCCAAAAATGTCAAGCAGAGAGTAAGGAAGCTACACTTCACATTTTTCTGTGCAACTTTGACCACAACCTAGTAAATAACCTTCTAAAGAAAGAAGAGGTAATTGAATCTTCATGCTAATTCTACCAGCCATTCTCATAACTTCTGGATCCCAATTGTGCCACTATATTACACTATGTATTGCTCTCTGGAAAACACTAAGACCACAATGTTCATCCAACATTTAAATGAGGGCAGACCTTTAACAAATAGGATACAATTTACTTACAGGCATTTTAGTTCCTCAGAAGCATCTGATTTTCAACCTTAGCGTAGAAGGATAGGATAGCTTATCTTACTTTAATGCAGTGTTAGAGTAGGTGTATAAAAGGGCATTGGTGACAGGTTTATCATGTGAGTGGGAAGCCTTGAGTTTTTCTGATGCCTCCAGATGTTTTAAGCAGGGCTGCAGTTTAATAGTTGAGCCTGATATTTGGCCATGTGTAATAGAAATGTATGTGACTATTAGATGTAGCCCTTGTCCGGAAAATGGTACTTGCTTTATTAATTACCCCATAATTAGGTAATACAAGAAGATCATGCAGAAATTTATTAATAATTGGTCTGATTGGTACTTAAAACATAGGTGCCTGACCAATGAAAAACCACCAAACGATAGTATCTCCTTTATTACAGGGAGATACTGCACATTTCAGGTAGCTTCTGTGAATATAAGCACATTCAGTATCTGAGCTAAAATAAAATATATGTATATATATATAAGAATATTTAACTTCAAGATTTCCTACTCTCTTATCTACTCCATGTTCACTATAAAACATTAGCAGTAATTATTACAATTGGGAATATTTTGCTTGCTTAAAAAAATAACCAAGACCATTAGGGAATTTAGTTTTAAGTGGAGTGAATACATCTAACTTGAACATGCCATTGATTTAATTTTACTTACATTATTACTGACCAATGCTTATATCTCTAGAAGAAGTGAATTGTATTATAGAAGCTTTATTTGGTTTAAAAAGCAGTCAAGATTTGTGGCTCCTTTACTCTTTTACTGAGCATTGACATACCTCCAAACAAAATGCTCTCTGATTTATGATCTCTTAAATGCTAAGACATCCTTTGAAGCAAGTTGGGCCATTTTATTTTGTGTTGTACTTGAGTAATGCTTTAAGTAGAGTGTTCCCAGGGTTCTAAAATTGTCAGTCCATGTGTAATTAGGAATGTTCTCAACTAGACCATCTCTGTTAGATGGTGGATTATTCTGGAAAACTACTCAGCAAGCCATGAATAGCAATTAAATGTGAAAAGACTAAATTTCTCTTTAAAATGGGTTGTTGCCATAACTTAACGTGGCAATGTGACTTTCTATTTTTAATTGCTATAGAAAGTGCATTTCGTGAAATAGATTTTTTTTCTGCTGAGAGCTAGATAGTTCTATATTTTGAACCATTTACATTTTGTTACATCTAGCAAGTGATCTACCCCTGTGATTCTTCTTGTTTCATGGTGGATAAAACCCTAAAGGTTAGTAAAGATACTGTCATCCTTTTTAAACAAAGAGACAAGATGAATATCTAAAAGAAATTGAGTATTTCTCTCCACAAGACTGCATGACCTTATCTTACTTCATTATGCTTTCTCTATAACAGTGCCTTTTATTCCCAGAACAATTATACTTAACACTGACACTTAAAGATAGTCTTTTTTTCGATTCAAAGAGAAACTACTTAGATCCATATTCTATGCCAATATTAGGATTGCGGGAGTTTGCGCCCTGATGCCTGTCTTGAACACTGAGGGTCCCCTGCCATCTGTGGTCCCAACTTGTGTCTATTATGCCTCTAATAACTACAAATGCTCAGTTGCTTAAACAGTCTCAGTCATTCAAAATACATTTTCTTTTGTCTCTAAATTGCAGATGTAAATAGAGAGGAAGGTATATCTTTGATACAATGTAAAGCATTAGCCATTGTGTGCAATTTACTTCAAAGGAGAAAATTTATAAATATCAAGAATGGTTCTCCTTGAACTTTAAAAGTCTGTGAAAAGTGTTGAAGAAGAACAAGAGTCTGGTAACATGTTTACATATTTTGATTTCATTAACAATGAAAGTAATGCCTAATATTTTCTAATTAATACCAGAGGTACTGAACACAATCATTCTTAATATAGCATCATATGTCGGGTTTAAGACATGAAAAATCTTGTCCCCAGTCAAAGCAGAATAGAAAGGGGGGACAGAGTAATGTCTCAGTTCTCTACTCTTCCCACCCCAACCACCACCAAGTGCCACCATGAAGTAAAAGAAAGGCAAATGAAAGTAGTAAATGCCACTTTCTTATGTCCCCAGTTGCTCTTATTTTTGTTGCTTTGCAGCCCTGATTGCAGCACTGCAGGTTAGAATGGACAGTTAGCTGTAATTATTCCAGTCACACCACCTCACAATGAAATCTTTATCCCGTGTTTACAGCCGCCTTTGGCAGAGGCTGTCTTGCTGTCTCTAAACTAAGAAGAACCACCCTTTGGCTCCTCTCAGCATCAGCTGCCTGAGATTCAGGCTGGGATCCCAATAATCAGACTTCTTTTTCTTCCAAAGTGGACTTCTTCTTTTTTTAAGGGTGAAAAGACCTATTCTCATCACCCCCCCATATATCCTGGCTGATTTATGTCCTAGCCACAGCAGCTCTTCCTTCCGTGTCTCTGTACATTTTCCCTCCTTCCCTAGACTGCTTCTAGACAAACCACATTTAAAGTTCAAGACTGTACAAATAAGTAAACAGTTCTCACTGTTATGAGGGGAAATGTAAGTAAGAATTGGTAGACGGGTAGAGAGAAATCAGATTTTTTTTCATTTCTAAACTCCCAGTTTTCTAGCTCAAAGGCCTTTCTATAGCTTTGTCACCAGAAGACATCAGTGTTTCTCAGTGGTTCTCTTGATAAGGTCCAGCTATTTATTTAAATTCCTCAACAGCTGTAGACTGAGAAGCTCCAGAATGAGAGGAAAATTGAGAATCACACCAGGGTCTGAAAGCAGCCATCTGAGTCCTCTGGGATGGTAAATACTTCCCTGATCCAGTCTAGAAGGAAAAAAGAAGTCCTTCCAGGGCAAAAGTCAGGAGCAGGCACTGCCATCCTTTAAAGTGATGGTTCTCAACTTTCCTAATGCTGCAACCTTTTACACAACTGCTTGTATTGTGGTGATCACAATAATACATTTTTTATTGGTACTTCATAACTCTAATTGTAACTGTTTTCCCACTATCTTGAGCAACTGATGTGAAAGGGTCACTTGACCCCAAAGGGTCGCAAACCACAGGTTGAGAACCACTGGTTTGACGTTTCCTAACAGAGGTAGCAAAAGGACCCCTCACACCATCTGATGGAGTGAATCAGAGAACACAGGAAAACCAATGCTGGGTCCATTCATCATTCTAGAACACGTAACTGTTTGCATCTTACTTCCCATCCCAGTCTTGAAACCCTACCTGACATTCTCCTAACAATCCCCAGTCTCCTCTCAACCCCCAGTGCTTACAACAGTCACACTACCTCTCTGGTGAGAACTGGGTCATAAAATTTTACTGTGGAGGACGGTAGGAGGGGAGTGCTTCAGTAGTACAAACATTGATTAAATTCCCCAGCAACTCTCCCCAAATTAAAGATAATTTTCCTACAACTATGCACAAGAATGTCAAGAATGCTAAGTTGTTTTTATGATTGTACTTCGCCTTTCCATTTTAATGTCACACTGCCACATGGCACACATGCTAAAAATGTACCTCCTGAACCCGCGCGGTAGCAAACTTTTTACAGAACATTAACATTGTGTATTTTATAGACTGTCCTTTCTCAGTGTGCTCAAAGCACTTTTTAAAATACAAAGTTAGACCATCTCATCTCGTGAGTAGAGTCCCATTAGAGAGGCTGGTCAGAGGATTGGCAAAGGGGAAATCAGAAGCACAGGGAAGGTCACCCCAAAGTCAGTGGCCACAGCCCAGCTGACTCTAGGAGCTTGATTCCAGTTTTTCTATGTCCTACTTGCACATCATTTGTCTTTCTCTCTTCTCTAGCAGGGAAGGATGTGGGCAGCACAGAAGCTTGACCTCATCTCCTGCATGCAGTAACTGCCAGGACTTCTATACTCCTGCTGTGTTTTCTGCTTCATCAGCAGGGCCAAGCCTATGCCCTGGAACAGAACTGATCAACTGCTAAGCCAAGAAGCAACCTCAGGTGTCCTTGAGGCTTCCTCCTAATTCCTAAGGGAAGGTTGCTCACAGTAGGGAGGACACTCAAAAGGCCGTAGAAGTTTTGTAACTGCAAGCAAGTGACTAGCCCAGGCAGCAGAAGAGAAAGCTGGGTCAAGTGTGGAGTCCAGGGTGGCTCTGCCTCCACCTTGAGAAAAGACAGGAAGGCGAGTGGATAGGGAATCAGTGCCTTGCATTACTGTTGAGACTTTCTGTTGTTTGTTCTCAGCTAGATACAGTCCTCAGTCCTCGGCCAGGTCCTGGACATCACAATTCTGGGGCATTTGTTTTCTTTGAGGGAGATAAATCAGAGACTAGAGGAGATCTGGTTACATTATGTGAGGGATAGCGGCTACAGATTCAATTTCGTGCTATTATTAACGCCCCCGACCCCAATCCTTCCTGATGTACAAGCATGTACAAACAACGTTAATAATAATCGTTTTGATTTCACAGTAAACTCCTTATCTACCCAGCGCTCAACTCCGCGGTTCTCTCGTGCCAGGGATCCAGCCCCACTTCCTCCTCTTTACATAGGTAGGCTCACTGTGCAATAACTAAAGGACGCTGGCTTTGCCTTGAAGCTCTGCCCCACTCCCCATGTTCAGCTACCACATCTTGGAGGCCAGCTTACAGTCTGTCTTAGTGCTAAGGATAGGTTGGGACATCGCGGAGGCTTTTTCTTTGTAGATCTGAACGTTTCACCTTATCTAACTCCCTTTACTCGCCCCATCACCTCCGGGGCTCTGTCCAAACATCACCACCAGGACAAGCAGAGCTCAAACCACCCGCGCGCAACTCGGACCTTTCCCAGGAATTGCCAGGACTGAGAGACAGGAAATCCGGGGAGTTGGTGATGTCCGGCAGGTGGCAGGGACGAGAGTCACCGCCACACCACATTCTCCTCCCGCAGCTGAGCTTTGTTGCGGGGGCGCCTCGTATCCCAGAGCCAGGATCGGTCAGTGGGAGCCTCGGATCCTTTGCTCTGAGTACAACTACATCGTTGGGGACTCGGGCACCCTCTTCCTTGGCAGTATGGAGGAGATGCTGCTGACCGCAAGGGAAGCGAAGGGCTCAGGTCAAGCGCCCTGGCACCCCACGCTCCCCATCCACCAGACCAGCACATCCCAGTGCGCAGCACCCTCCACCTGCGCAGCAGTTTTCCTACACCCAGAGCATTCCACTAACCGAGTACATCCCTTCCTGCATCCCCTCCCCAAAAGTCCCAGGAAGTGGAACCCAGGTCCGCACGGAGGTCCCCTAGGCGGCCGAGAGTTGAAGGGAAGGAGCTACGCTGCGCAGAGCTAGACCGCGCATTGTACACCTGGCTTTCCCAGAGTGACCTCTGGTGCCTGGTGACAGATGCATGGGGACCGACCGGAGCCCTCAGCTTTACCTGGCACAGCCGGCGACTCTCCGGAGACGTTGAGACTCCACCGTGGCGGGTGTCCAGCTCACATCGCTGCCTTCCTCATTGGGCGAACGGGTGTCCCGCCGAGTCCTTATGCCTTAGCTCGCCTCTCTGCCCCCGCCCCACCCCCCTTACCCCCAAGTCAAAAGTGTCACAGCTCTACAGCCTTCGGATGTTTCCAAAGTCTCCACACGATCGCTGGGAGTTGAGAGCTGATGACAAGAGCAGCAAATCTGCTGGTGCCCGCGGTCCCCAGCTCTCTGCCAGGAGGGTGAAAAGAGCCGCCTGGTCCTCCTGGTCACCGTCCTCTAAGACCCGCGCGCGATCCGCTTTTTCCCCTCCCTCGCGCCTTTCCTTGCTGGAGTGGCTGCCTCCTGCTGTACAGCGGGTCCTGCTTCCCCTGCTCATGAATATTCTGACAAGAGGCTAAAGCCGTTGAAGTAAATTGAATTAGCCAATTGGTGCCAGGAATGTGCGCTCCTTCCTTCTGAGGAGCTGTCTGGAACCCCACCAGAAGAAAGCAATTAAAGTCCGGTTGGCACCCTGCGAGGGGCAAAATGGGTTAATTCTTTAAATGCAGTTTAAAAACCGCATTTAAATGTTTAAACTCCTTTATTGGCTGGGGGAGTTAGAAAGTGCTAACCCAGAGAGGGGTGAAAAAGAACAGAAGGCTGGAGGACGCTGGTGTGTGAGTGCTGGGGGTGGAGGGTGCATCTAAACTTTGCCAAGAAGTTGAGGTGACTTATTTTGAGAAGTCTCTGGGTTTTGGAAGAAGCACTCCATGGTGGGAACAGAAAAAGAGAGAAAAATGGGATCAGAGAGGAGATGGGTAGTAACCCTCTTTGACCTTGAGGATTCAGACTACTCCATTGACAGTTTTCAGAGAATGGGTCGTGGGGATATGACAGAGGAAGCTTGATTCGTGGACTGTTTAGAAAAGGTTATGCTTTCTTTATCCTTAGAGCACTGTTACAGTCTTCGGTGTATGAGTTAAGTAGGGATAAGTAGGGATGATCTTCTGTCAACCATTCAGGAGGGTTAGGGTGATGTAGCTCAGTGTGTAGCTTGTGGCCCCAACAAAATGTTCGGCTTGATTACCACATGAAAAAACAAACAGAGGAACAAACCAAACTAAACCAAGCCAAAGCAAAACAAAAACAAAAACCAACCAACCAACCAACCAAAAAAAAAAAAACAAAAAACAAAAAAGGGAGGCACCAGATAGCGACATATGGATCAGGAATGAGCCCTGGGGCTCACTAACCAGCCAGCCTAGCCCGCTTGGTAAATTCCAGGCCAAGAAGAGATCCTGCTTCAAGTCAACCAACCAATCAAACAGTGTGTAGTACCTGAGGGACTAAAACTCTAAGGCTAAACCTTTGGTCTCCACATGACCAATTTAGAAGGCACTTCCGGCTTCACAATTCTAAACTTTCTTCCTGGGGTCAAATAAAAAGCGCATCTAGAAGGGACCTCTCTTGTTCCCATTCCCACCCGGAGTAGGAGGTTCCTGAAGAGGGAGGGGTTACTAATTGCCGCTTTGGTACAGCCGATGAGCAGCTAAGATTCTGCCCAGTTCTGCCTGTCCACCTCCCTACAGTACTCTAGTGGAAGCTTTTTGGGTTTCCTCCCATCATTGAGCTCCCAAATACAGAAACTAGTCTGGTTGAATTAGTCTGTTAGTAAAAGTTTGTTTCTGTGGCCAAATGATCTATATAAACCACCAATAAAACTATGTACTTAAGTAACCACTGCAATCCCCAAGCGCAGGATGATATTAAATGTTCTAGAAACGGCAACTCGGCCGTTTCTGAGATTTCAGGAGACCTAGAAGTGGGACTCGTGCTTGTAACGATATAATTATCAATACTGAGCAGCTAATGTTTATTGAGAAGTAAGTGTGACAGATTTTTCATGTCATTCAATCATTCTAAGTATTATAGTCAGAATCTCTTAGTATTGTACTATTAGTGTGCCTAAGCAACATAACTTACAGATGCTAGAACAGTGATTCAATACAGACCCTTGGCAGTTCCTTGACATTAGGCCACCAGTAACTTATAATACCTCCAAATCTAAAGAGAGAAAATTTCTCACAATTTTATGAAGGGACCAATCTTTGGTGATAATTCTGTACCAAAACTTGGTGAAAATTCAGCACCAAAGGCATTTTTTATGCTTTAGCAAACACTATAAGAAAACATACTGAGCAATGCGTAAAGAATAGTCATGTTCCTTTTGTACAGCTGTGACCAAAAAAATGTCTGAGAGGTCAACTTAAAGAAAGGAAGACTGAATTTTGGGTCAAAGTTTTAGGTCTTTCATTCCACAGTCCTTGACTCTGTGGATTCTGGGTCTGTGATGAGACAGAATGTGATGGTAGTGGTGTCGCACAAGGGGAAAATATCCGTTTTACAAAGGCGAAGAAGCAAAGAGTAAGAACGTTTCTGGATCTAGGAATAAGCTTCGAAGCATGTCCCTGGTGACTCCCTTCTTCCTGCTTGGATTCAGATCCTCCCCAAATGGCATCAGAAGCCGAGGGTTAAGCACGTGTTACAACCTGTGCAGGGACATTTAATCGTCAAGCGATAGCAAGACATTCATTCGCCTTGTGCTTCTGGGTCTTGGGAAGGTAAGAACATGGTGCCAATGTCTATGAGGATTTCCTTGCTGTATTTAAAGAAGATGGCTATCACAGCTCAGGAGAGATGAGCAAGTGAGTTTGCCCCTCTCCCTTTCCTTATAATGGCCTCTTATACTGGTCTCATCCTAAGGACTTTACCTAATACTAGTTGAAGGAGACTCCATCTCTATCTATCACCAAAACATGACTTCGGATATTAAGTCTCTAACGTAAGTCGTTTTAGGCTGTAGGACAAAATGTGATGGGTAATACTATGTCTAACTTGACGGGGTGTTTCTGTAAGGTTACTTGGGGGCATGAGATCAATACTTAAATTTGGATACTGAGTGAAACAGACTGCCTTCCCCCATGTAACTCGTTCTTGTTCAATCAATTGATGGTCTCGTCAGAACAATGTCTGTTTTTGCTTCAAATCATAGAGAATTCTCTCACTCATGGCTTTAAAATTATGGCAGCAGCTTTGCAGATTTTTAGGGTTGCCAGTTCTTCTATCTATGTGTTTGTCTATATCAATCAATCAATCAATCTATCTACCTATCTATCATCTATTTATATATGTAGCATATATAATTCTTCTTTAGACAACCTGGACAATATACATGAAAATACATAAATATTACTGCTTGCAAATTTACCTTCCACATAAAAATATCTCTATCTTTTAATACATTGTCTGACAAAATATTACACAATAAATTTAATCTTTTAAAGATTTTTCAGACTCATTGTAATTAGAATAAGCAAGATTTCCAATTTTATTGTGAGTTATTAGACTTAAATAAAGTTTTATTTTTAATGAACTAAAAGATAGACTATAATATTTAGAGTTAGGCAAAATTTATAGATGCTGCTGCATAAAGGAAGAGATTTTATAATTTCAGCTTAGGGGTAAATTGGTCAAGTTAAATTAGATTTCCAAATCCAACAGTTAATGAATGTCTACAAAATGTAAAGTATTATTTCTGATATTTTCTGTAAAAATTCATAGCTAAATCAATTTAAACAATTGGAACCTGCCGTGTCTTATACCATGAAATGTTCTGCTGTATAAAACCTTTATTTCAAAAAAGTATATGACTATTTTACCTCTATACTTTATCCTTAGGATTTTGCTCCTCACAATGCCTTCCATGTAAAGCTCTGTTGGTTCATTTTTTTTGACATGGGGAGTCCTTGGGAGTTGGATGCAACCTTTCACAGACATGTCTTCCAATGTGGGTATATTTATATATATGAATATATTAACGATTTTAGATTCCATAGAATATTATCAGCCTAGATGCTTTCCATTTTTCCTCAAGAGTCTCTTCAGGCAGTGTGGGGGATGACAGCCAGAGTCAGGGTAGTACACTGTCATTGTGTGGGAAGGACTGAGGTCCCTCACCTTTGGAGTAAACCAATTAGAGATGCAGTAAATGAAATGATAATATCCCATTTATTAAGTTTGCTGTTAATTGTAAATTGCCCATCTTCTTGGTGACTCAGTGAGTCCAGCAATGTTGATCACATTTAACTGAAGAGGAAACTGAAACACACAGGGATAGAGTTACTCTCAGAGATTCCCTCAGGTGGGAGACTAAGCAGGGTGTATACTCCAAGGATGAGGTTACCTTTCCAGTGACGTTATCTTCAATGCCTCTCTTGGCCCACTCTTCGTTGGCTCCCATCAGTCATGTGTGGTGTTTTTTTGCTGGAGAAATATAGCACCCCCTTTGTTCTCTCTAGGATCATTCAGATGTGTAAAGAAGTAATTAGAGCACAATGTGTTATCTCTGTCAGTAATCAAAAGCAGCCTGGATTCAGGACTAAATCTTAATCATTTTCCATGCTTGCACTTAGCAGTCGGAAGCACTAAGAACTCCTACCAAGAGCATCATAGGTGATGTTTAAAGTGGGTTTCATGGGCTTTATTGGGGTGTTAATAAAGTAAAATAGCTTTATTTTAAAGCTTGATTAGAATACTACCATATTATGATATTCCTGTTATTTTCAACAAATAGATTCAGAAATAGAAATAATGATTGTATGGTCTTGACTTCTGGCTGATAGATTTTAGGAGTGAGAAAAGCAGTACGATAGTACTTATGTTATTCACTGTTATTTAGGACACAGATGGAAAACACTGGCTCAAATTATAATCATCTGGTTAATAGTAACACCAAACTGGCTCCTTAAGCAAGATAGTATCAGTCTGGCGAGGATAAGTGAGAACATGCTCTCTCTCTCTCTCTCTCTCTCTCTCTCTTTCTCTCTCTCTCTCTCTCTCTTCCTCTCTCTCTCTCTCTCTCTCTCTCTCTCTCTCTCTCACACACACACACACACACACACACACATAAACACATACATGCTCTCCCTCTCATATACATACTTTCTCACACACATTCTCTGTCACACACACACATGCACACTCTCTCACAATACTCTCTCTCTTAGACACACATACACACATGAACACACACATGCAAACACATATTTTCTCTCTCACACACATACGCCGTCACACACAGTCACTCTCCCTCTCTCTCACATACACATATACATCCTCTCTCTGACACCCCCACCCCACCCCCACATTCCCCACATACACCCCAACACTCTTTTTCTCTCTCTCAGACACACACACACACACACACACACACACACACACACACACACTCAAGCATGTGTGCATGCAGTCTTTGTGTAGTTTTCTGCATCTGAGCAGCTTCAGCCACCACCACTGCCAGTATTCCCTGAGGAAGGCATCTGTTTCCCATGTGGGTAATGATCTTTATTAAGAGCTCCCAAGGTTAGCAAGTTAATGACAGCCACAGTTCCTGACCCCTGTTCAAGGATATTTTTGCCTTCCCACATGGACCCTGATTGGCAGCCACCACCTGCATGGTGTGGTTTATGGTTTTAAGAATGAGATGAGAAATAATCAGCTCAATACCTCATTCTAATTAGTCTCCTGAGTCAGCTAATACCCTCCTAATGCAATTTGGTGCTCTAGATTATTTCTGTATTGTCCACTCAAGATATTTTTGGGTTGACAATGAAAATAATTTAGTAGAACTGTTGACAATAGCACATTAAAATCACTTTTGTGGTTTCATAGCTCCTCTTTTTCATAAATATTCATTACTGGAGAGTTGTTTTGGTGGCAAGTACACACACATCCTTCACAGTATTAGGAATTCCTATTAATCCATAGGCCTTTGTTTTTTGCAGCAGCAGACATGTAATTCAATATTTCTGATCTAATTTTGCTCAGGCCATTTGTAGGTTTGTCACTCTGGCCATTGTCTTTCTGTAGCATGTCCATTCTGTCATTTGAGCTGGTCAGCTAACAAGTGACTCAGTCTTCTTTCAGAAAAACACAGTGGGTTCCTCTCTGTTGATGCCTGTCAATTCCTTTCTTGGTCTCCTGCGTTTGTGAATAAAACAGAGGAAAGATGCACCTTCCACTGCCACCTCCTAGGAGAGTGCGCTGCAGAAACACAGTGCTTGTGACAGCGCTCTAGAAGTTGACACTACAGATTCACTGAATTCTGTCTGACAGACTTGAGCACAGTATCCTTGCTTTGGGCAAGGTGCTGTGCTAGTTACAGTAGATGTTTCAAAGAGAAATAAAGGCAGTGACTGCTTTCAAGGAGTTTATAATCTGGGAGAGCAGCCTTGATACTTAGCAAAGTAAAAGATCTAAGGCCTAAGCAGATTATATATGTATATCCTGTGTGAACCCCTCAGAAAGAATCCTTGGAGAACAATTCTTTTCAGGGTGCACGGGTAGAAGAATGTTCCACAGGGGGAATGATTATTAGTCTTGTTTCTGAAGAAAGGACATCATTTGAACATGGAAAAATGCTAAGGTGATTCTCAGAATACAGGTTCAGCAAGAAAAGCGTCAAAAGGACCTGAGGCCCCCTATGGTGCATTTTGCCACATTGACCATAATAATTTTGCAAGAAAGTAAGGCTGATGGTAAAATGGAACCCAGAGAGTCTTAGTCAGGGGACAAAGTGAAGCAGCAGTTATTCTCAGGTTTTGACCTGCCTGGGGCATACAACCACAATTGTGTTTACATTTGAGAGAAGAACAGTTTGGAGGTTGAAGACTGAGGGAATGGGACCCACTTACAAGAACTACTGAAGCAAGGCTTGGCCATGACCTGAGCCGGGAGGCCAGAGAGAGAAACAGAGATGAATAAGAATCATAGCTTATGTGCTGATGTTTCATGAAAAGTGATGTTTCTACTGATCTCCCCTGCTGCTTTTACCTCAAAATATAGACTGGGGGGGGGGAGAGGGAGAGGGAGAGGGAGAGCAAGACATGAGGCTTGATTTTTTTTCTCTCAAGATAGGTACCTTTTCTCTTAGCACAGCACCAGGTGAGTGATTTGAGGCAATTATCTCATGAATGGAATTAAGAACAACTGGCATGCGGCATCAGGAAAAATGAGGAATTGCAAAATATTGATCCTGGCAAGTGATGGACAAACTGCAACAGAGGTCCTTTATCAACTGGTATTGGAAAGAGGGACACCACTGGAGTTGAAGATGATTTTGATTGTAGAAATGTCTAGGGGAGGAAGGTAGTTTGCCAGAGCTATTGTCACTGCTGGAAAGTATCATGACTGCCAACTCCCTGTTTTGAGGCTTGGAGGAGCATCTCATTGATCCACCCAACATGTTTTCAAGGTTTCTCTTTATTATTTACAAGATGTGGTAGGCATAAGAATGGTTCCTAAGGATGTTCCTGAGCCAGCATCTATGTTAAACTACACAGTAAATGACTAGGGAGATGGCTAGTGAGTAGAGTGCATGGCATGAAGCATGAGGTCTTGAGCTCGGATTAAACCATCAAACCCATTAAAGCCAGACATGGCAAGCATTTTCACAGTCCCAGGGTTCCTTCAGGGAGATGAAAGACAAAGACAGAGAATCCCCAGAAGCTCCCAGATCAGCCAGTCAGGTTTCTATGCCAACAAGACTCTGTTCCTTATAAGGTGGAGAGGTAAGGAACAATATCTGAGGTTCTTGCAGCTGTATAGTTATGGCTTAGATGGTCAGTTGCTCACTAAAACATCATAATTGGTTCATGAGTGTGTTTAGATCTTCCTTAAGAATCTATGCTGATATTTTACATTTTACAATATGCACATTTTATGCATACTTTTCTAGAATCATACACAGTATGATATCTTATGAAACTGCTTTTAGTCAAACAAAATGGTGGATTCTGTGATGACAGTTTTACATAAATGTCACAGCACAATGCTCAGATGCTCATATTCAAGACCTGTTAACCAACTTTCCTTGGTTTCTCTTTCCTTCCTTCATTAAATAGCATCCTAGTTTCCTTTCTTCATCAAAATAGTCCATTTATGCTTTTATGTTTTATGCCATATGTAATATATATATATGTGTATATGTGTGTATATATATATATATATATATATATACATACACATATATATAATTTCTAGATTCTGCAAAGAGGAGAAATTTATTACTTTCACCTAAAGAGGTGATATTTACTACTTTTGTTTATTCTTCCTTTGGACACTTTTTCCTTCACAAAACCTCTTTCTGCTTTTATGACTCATAGTCATGTCTGTGTGTGGTGGGGGGCATGAGCTTAAAAGCATGAGAACCTAATTTGGTACCAGAACCCACTTTACCCCCTTTTATAAAGATAGATTCTTTCCCATACAATATAATTTAGATACAGCTTACCTCCCTCAACTCCTCCCAGTTCCTCCCCACCTCTTTTCCTATCTAGATCAACTCCCTTTCTGTCTTGAATTAGAAGAGAACAGGCTTCTAAGAGATAACAACAAAACAGGACAAAATAAAATATAATAAGATCAAACAACAGCAACAAGAGAGGTGTACACATGTTGTGAATGATGACATCTTTTAGAAAACTGGTTAGTAGAAAGATTATAAGAGCAGAGGAAATGGATCACACACACACACACACACACACACACACACATCGCACCACACCACACATGGAAAAGGAAACTAAAACTGCTAATCAGGTGATATTCAAAAAGGGAGGAAATTTCATTTCACTAGATGACTCCAGCACAATTACAAAATCTTAAAAAGTGAAATAAAATCAAGGTTAGACTCAGGGTGGAAGATCCCTACTAGTCTGTGCTGGCTTTGAAGGCAGAGAAGAGACCAGGAGCCATGGAATTAGGCCTGGAAATTCCCTCTTGATTCTGTCTCAAATAAAAAGACAATAGAATAATGGGTTCTGGCCTCTAGAATTGAAGATGATACATTTGTGCTGTTGTGAATAGCTTATTTGTATTCATTTGTTATAGTAGCAATAGAAAATCAATCCAGCAAAGTGACCACCATGCTTACTCTTTCAGATGTGTTGCTACATATTAAGACACATAAACTCTAAGCTACATAAACTGTGGTTGCGACATTCAACCATAGAAATGTATTTGTCTATGAAATGCCCAGTGTTGAACTGGATATACATGACTGTTTTAATAGAGAGAAAGTTGAGTTTGTACTCTTTGATTAGGTCCTACTGTGTGCAATAAGGAGACTGTCAATTGAATTAAACTGACAACATGTGCCCTCAGACAATACAACTAGTGTCCTGCTGACTGCCCAGGAGCTGAGAACAATAGTGAGGCACGCAAGCCCAGTGTATAGAAGCAGCTGTTTCTGAGCCACCCAACTGCTGTTTGGGTAAAATGAAATAATCAAGTTTAAACTGTCATTTCTGAAGTTCACTTTCAAGTGGCATATCTATTAGAAGAATGTACTTACATGATTTGTTTTCTAGCTTTATTATTGCTATTTGTATTACACATGTCATGTGAAACGGTAAATAAATAATTCAACAAGGACAGTAATAATAATCTTAAATGCTCTATCTTCATAGAAATATGTAAGCTGGCAGTCACAGTGGAAATCTCTTCGTTTTACGTGAGTCTTGCTTATTATTTTAGTTTGATGCCTCATTAAAGAATAAAGCAAGTAGCAGGAAAAGTTTGAAATATAGTCATCGTTAAATTCAGCATGACACATGGGAGATGATCACTCCTTATTCGTAAAAAATTATTTCAAACCTGAGTAAGGTGTGTGTTATTTAAGAACAACAGTTTCTAAGATCAGCCTGGTCTATAAATTAATTTTTGAACAGGGGCCTTTGAGATATGAGGAAAGCCCTCACATAGAGACAGGATGTGAGTGATTCTTTGGTATTCACTATATTGGATGGTAAGAAACCATAGGGTGACCTAAAAATAAAATATGAAAGAGAATGGCTAATTTATGTAGAGAGGTTTTGCAGATGAAGGAAACTCACTTTGCAAGTTTTTTGTAAAATAAAACCTCTTCGTTATTCTGACATTATTTTGAATTCATATGCTGCAAATAATTGCAAGGAATAGCTCTAAATATGCTTATTGATAACCTATTAAAAGCAAAGTTGTAGATTATCTAAATTAGAGGGTGAGAGCTGTACACTGCTGGAAAAATAGTAGCTCCTATTAGCATATTTTTTTTTTAGTTGCTAAAAGCATGAAGGGAGTAAATGTACTAGAGTCCAGTGGTCTAAGCTCTCCTACTTACCAATGCCCTTGAGGTAAAATTTATTTAACCTTGTGCCTGCATTGCCTCACCTGTAAAGTGGGTATAGCAGTTTGTAGGCATCTTATGAGGCTTGTCTTAGACAATTCATGACAATTGTCTAGCAGGCAGTAAGCCTATACTTAGGACAACTCACTTTTATTTGGAAAGGTCTTGTGAAGATAGATGGATTTCCGTGCACTCTGTTATCTTCCTTCTCAAGGAAGGAGAGTGAGACATATTTCTGAAAGTTCTTTGTGTTGGTGCTATTAAAAAAGAACAAACTTAGAATTTTGAAATAGAAATGATCTTAGAGATTGTCAAATAGCTAATCCTCTAGTCTCATAAATGAATAGAGCAATTTTCTCTATGAGGATTCATGAATCAAAACAATTTTAAGAAGTAAATGGCTTAATTCTAGTTCTTCCAGGGAGAACAGGTTTTGTGTTTGTGGGATACACAGAGGGGAGAGGGATAGGAGATTGGAAATGTTTTCATATGAGGGCAGCATGAACAGAAGTATTCAGCTGGAAACGTTTAGAAAGGCCTCCAGTTTGTGTTTACAGGAATAGCACAAAGTTGTTTACAGGATGGGCTTGAGAATTCATTCCTGTTTCTGTATTTTATATGGATCTTATGAAACTGCTTCTTTCTTTTGCTTGCACTTTCTTGTCTATAAATCTGACTCCTGATCATACCTGCTTGGATGGCCAGAAGCTCAAAACAGATCCAGCTGTGAGAAATGTACCAAGAAGAAGTTGCAGCTGTCCTCTCTGTTGCAAGGGACTCTAAGACATCAGAAAAGCAGTTAGACTGGAGGCTGGTCTGGTTCTTACAACCCAATGGGGGTCAGAACTCTGTAGGATGACCCTGTGCTGGAACAGAGAGGTTGGCAAATGGCTTTTTCCAATAATCAGAGTCCACTGTCATGGGGACTTGAAAGAAGAAAGAGTAGCCACATGTGGCCAACCTGAGAGTGGAAGAGAAATACAAGGAAATGAAGTACAGGCATGTAAAAGGATGGGGATTACTATGAGCCTGATGTTTGCCTTTCATACAATTCAGATGTAGAAAATAAAAATAGAATAAATCAAGAAGTAAAGGAAATCTAAGGCTGTAAAATTGGAAGACAGCATTGTCATTGTGTCATCAATGGTAAGTTTCCCTTCCTGCAATAGGACAGCTGTCTGACAACAGATTATTTGCCTCACAGAGGACTTTTTTTTGAGGGAAATGATCCGAAGAATGGGTCAATTAAGAAAGTAGACTTATTTTGGAGATGAGAAGAGGAAATGGACAGGACTTTCAGAAGAGATTTGTCACTTCAGCTGGCATGTCTAGGATGGAACATTCTCACTGTTCTTTCCAGAAATACAACAGTGGATACTGATGAAATCAGACCTTCTTTTGGGGAATAGTGATATTTTGGGAAGAGAAAAAGATGTTTATGAAATACACACACATACACACACACACACACACACACACACACACACCCCGAAGAGAGGAAGTGAAGCTACATTCCAGGAATTGTCATAGCATGAGAAAAAGACACTTGTATGTGATGGATTGCTAGCAGGTATGTTGATGCAGAGTGCTGAACTCTCGCACTCATGCCTATTTAGCAAACGCCAGATCCTACTGAGCATGTGATCATATCAGTCATGTACCTTTATCACTATACCTTCACCTCTTAGCATGCCTGCTGTGATTTTCCCACATCGGACAGAGAGGCTTAGAGAGATGATCTAATTTTATCACAGTCCAGTGATAAAATTTTATAATACTGGTGGGACTTAAGGAATAATTCCATCAAACACACTGTCAGCCGACACTTTTCAGGTATGGAGAACAAAGACAGTGGAATGATCTCTTTACATAGCCAATGCAATGTCTTTGGGGGAAAGACTATCTCTGATCAACAAGAAACTAGAATCCATTAGGTTGGCGTGTGGGGTGTGTGTGTGTGTGAGGGGGGTGGGCAAAGGTATTTGCCCTTACCGATGCAAGAGCGCCATCTACAGGTAGAGTTTAGGATAGTGTGAGAGGCGCCTCAAGAATTGGGATGTGAGCTGTTGATAAGAAGTCAAGAAGCATCACAGAAAAAGGCCAGACTGTGAACCACACAGAGTTTAAAGAGCTTCTGCTCCCTAACGAGCACGAAGCATTCCCATAGAGGAAAACAGGAAAGAAAGGGCCCTTTGCGGACACGAGACTGAGACCCAAACCAGACATAAAAACAGCCTGGGAAGAACATGGGTTAACATGCGCGCAGTAAAGCAGAAGGAGCGCAATGAGAGGCTTCTGGGTCATTTACCGTGTGTATACCTGTGTGCCTGTGTCTAGTCAGATGCCTGATAAATATTCTAGAGGTCACCTGTGTACTGGATGATAGCTCAGGTAGGGAGACAACGGAGGCACTCAGCAGGCTAGCCCTGGTAAAGGAATAAGGTACTATGCTGTGCACAGATGAGTTTTCCATATTCGTGTGCAGTTTTCACAACATCTGTAAGTAGGATTTGGATAGCATTAAGGTTAGGTTTGTGAGTTTTTGTCATCCTAAACAAAGATAAATGACATCTTGGATAGAATGTAGATGGATAGATGGATAGATAGATAGATAGATAGACAGACAGACAGACAGACAGACTTAGGAACATAAGGGACAGAGATAGAATTGAAAACAAAGATGTTAATTAATGGAGACAGTTATTTATCAACCGATGTGAGAATCTAGGATGCTGTGCATCTTTCTCCTTCTCTTATAGATCTTCTTTACAATGGTAATGGTAGTAGTCAGTGCTTGTGGTGGGCTCACAGTGCTCTAGGATCCTATTAAAAGAATATCATGCAATCTTTCCAACAGTCATAGAGATGCTTCTTTATACAAACAAGAATTCCACAGCCAGAGAGGAAATGCAACATGCTAACAGGCAGGTCATCACACAGGTGAGAAGAGGAAACAGTAAGTGGAGCCCAAGTGCTGGTTTGAGAGCCTGTGATCTTGCCACCACAGTCCTCTTATTAATGTGTAGACAGTATATTATTAATACAATTAATGAACCCTCAAACATGACAGGTGTACGTATGACAAAAATATATAAACTGTGACTGCAAAGTGAGAAAAAGTTCAGTCCTGTCTTACTCTTGGGGGCTGCATTTCCAAACAAGTTACCTGATCTAGCATACAAACTGTCCTTAAACTTTACAGTTTAAAACAACAAACACTTCATTGTCTCCCAGTTTCTGTGCTTTGGGATTAAGAAATAGCTTAGCGGGAAGTTCTGCCTTAGGCTTATGAAGTGTGGGTGAGCTGTTGGCGAGGTTGCAGTCATTGCAACTCTCAGCTGGGGAGTATGTTTCCAAGCTCTTTCCACTGTTGCTGGCAACCCTTGCAGCTCACCACATGGCCTCTCCACAGGCTGCCCAATGTGGCAGCTGGCTTCCGTTTTGCATGACCATCTCATGGCATGACAGCTGGTTTCCCTAGAGTGAATGATTCAAGGGAGATTTAGAAAGTGCCACACAAGTGGCAGTCTTTTTATAACCTGACTTCCCTCTCTTTTGCTATGTTATAGAGAAGCAACCTACTGACTTCAGTTCGCACTTGGGAGAGGAGCTGGCCTACAGTTGTGTACACTAGGAGGTGGTACACTAGGAGCAATGAACCACTTCTCCGTATTTCTCCAAATTCACGCTGTTCTTTTACACTTTTACACAGTGATGGTGGCCTTTTAGACTCCTTTAGCATCTTTCTTTTCTTGCTGGTACTTCACTCTGCACTTCTGACTTCTGTCTTTCTTATTTTATATGTTCCCTGATCAGTTTCTTAATATGCCTATGGCTTGAACATATACTATGTGTTAACATTTCAAATCTTTAGCTCTGAACAACTCAGGTGCCTTCACCTTATCTATTATCACCTTATCTATTGCTTTCCAGACTCCCTAGCCTGTTCCATGCTAATCTGGTAAATTAAAAATCCACCATCACCATCACCACCACCACCACCACCACCACCATCACCACCACCACCAACAACAATGACAACAATAATCAGAACACCAATTGTCTCCATCCACCCAAGGTATCAAAAAACAGCATAGCTGCATGTCAAGCTGCACATCTGAATCCTAACAGCACAATTCAAATGCTCTCTTCCAATCCCAGAGCCAGCTTGGACCTAATTCCAAAGTCTGCTCTAATTCCTCATTTCTTCATGAAGTTACTCTCTTTTCTAGCCTTATAGCTTGGTATTCCACTTAATGTTCTCATTACCCATTTTATGCAGTATTAAAATGGCCTTGAGCCATGCCATTTGGAAATAGGTTCTCCCCTACAAAGTAAACACAATCAAGTCCCTCCTATGTATAGATTATATGCTGGCTTCCCAAGACCTATAGCATGAAATCTGTAGAAGAAATTAGTGACCTAGGAGAAATCTAGAGTGGACCCAAACACACTGGCCCCAGTCCTCGTGCCACTATTTGTCAGCTGAAAAGGACAGCGTATATAAAAAAGTATTTAAGGATCCGTTTCTTCATCCATGAAATGGTATATCTTCAAGGCAAACTTGCTAGAATCAAATGAGATAACATAAACAGTTGGACAGAGAATGAATTGTCTACAAATAGAAGCTAGTGTTGCTGATGAGCTGGCTGGACAGTAGACATTATTGTGTTAAGGAATCAGCATTTCCTAGAATCATAACTGTTCTTTCCTCCCCAACCTAGCAGCAGGCTAGTTTAGTTTAATGTTGATTTCTGCCTAAAATCCATGTTGTGCCATCTTCTTTCTGTTTGACAATGTTGGCTTCTTTTTTGACTTCGCATTTCTCTTGCGTTTGGCAATGTTGGATCATCCCCTACCAATGAAAAATTGTAGTTCTCACCACAGTGGCCCGTGATTCCCTTAGAGATCCTTATTTCTTTATCCACCTGGCTCCACAATGGAGGAGAAAATAGTCTTTATCAACTGTGAATCTTCATGTAAGATTGTATCCTTTGTCTATTCTATACCCAGCCCATGCTGGTGAAGTGGAAACATTGGATGCTATGGGCCCAGACACAGCTGGCCTGGTCTGTATGCTACCACTCACCAGGTGACTAAGCTTGGATGCACACTAATGACTAGACAGAGGTGATGAGTGTTCTTTGTAAGATATCTTTAGTCATAAGCCACACAGTGATGTTTGGTCAATAGACCAGGTATAAAACAAGAATATAATAGAGTTTAAAAGTGACCTCATAGCTTCTGGTACTGTCACAGATGTTTCTGTGATGATGCTTTGGGAAGCAAATGTACTAAATTGACAATTGTGTAAAAACATATTATTATATACAGTTTATAATACTTCATAATGATAATGAAGAGCTGTGTCACTGTACTTTTAATGTATTTAAAGATCGACATTTTAAATTAATTTTACCATATACTACTGATTTAGAAAGCTTACTACAAGACAGTATATGTACTTCCACCAGCAGCAGCTTCAGGCAGCTTATGTTTACCACTTCTCTTGATTACATCAGGGGGCTCTGTGGAGTGATTGACCACTGTTCTTGAGGAATAGATTTGTTTTGAAATATGTTGAAATTAAAAGTATAGGCAGGATCCCTATTTAAAAAGATAGGCTGTAGAGGGATGACACATTATTTAAGCAAGAGGGTGAGTACCTACTTAGCAGAGAATGAGCCTAAAGGCTTTCAAGAGACTACATTTATGTAAAAGAAAATTAAGGATGTAAAGCATGGATAGTATAAGGGAAACCAAAAATAAAAGAAGAATTTAAATATATGGCAATATTAATGTAGAAAGAGAAGAGGCCAATCTGTGATGAATCTGACTGATTTGCTTATTTAGAGAAATGAACAAATATATAACACAGAGCTGAAGGAGATAATGTGAATCATGAGGTCTCACCAACAATTGTCTGAAGAGCCTGAGAGACAGAGGGTGAGAAATGACCCAATAAAGAAATGAAGCACAGGGTAAGAAGCTCTCCATCCCTGTAGTGAGAAAGGGCAGAGTGCACATAAGAGATAAGAGAGAGGTCTGCAGCTAGCTGTCCTGCAGCATGCTGTCCTGGCTTAGGTTCTTTCAGAGGTTTCTGCTCCTTGAGCTCCTCCCAATCACCCTGCTGTTTTCATTAGTTCCTGTCATGTTATTTCAGTTGATAAAGCCAAGACCAAGTTCTCTCAGTGTCGATGACAGGAATAATAAAAAATATAGAACAATTTCAGAGGTTCTGAGTATGCAAAACTTGTATGTATATGTGGACATATCAGTGCTTTATTTTTTCAAGAAAACCAATTGTTTTCCTGCCATCAAAACAGCTTTTTTGTTTTGTTTTGTTTTGTTTTTTAAAAACAACTCTATTTTTGGTGTAATCTTTTAAAATATTATTTATGCACATTTCAAAGTTATCAAGGTCATCAAATTCTTACAAGTGCTAAACATTTGTAATGTAGAAACCTTCATTCTGTAATGTTGAGGCCCCTGGTAAACAGGTATTCA
Source organism: Rhynchomys soricoides (assembly GCA_019843965.1). Taxonomy (NCBI): domain Eukaryota; kingdom Metazoa; phylum Chordata; class Mammalia; order Rodentia; family Muridae; genus Rhynchomys; species Rhynchomys soricoides. Next base: position 1,601,786 of record JADRCH010000226.1, on the reverse strand, counting down.
AAGTTCTGAGTGGTAGAATCTGGGTTGTAGGTTAGTGATAGACTGTTTGCCTGATATGTATGAGGCTGTGGATTCAGTCTCTACAATCCCTTTCTTTATCCTACACCCAAAGTCAATTTTCTCAGATCCATATGAGACCAGCAAAGCGCAGGAGACTGAGGCAAGCAAGCAAAGCTGTTTTTCTTGGTATTTAAGATTCAGATTATAGAATTTTGGGGGGAAATTCTAGGTACTGGTAAGCTTGACAAGACCAGAGAGTTGGTGTTTCTAATCACTTTCACACATCTAGTTTATATAGAACATAGTTGAGTAGCATTAATTTAGGAGGAAACTTAAAAAGACTGGCAAGATGACATTGGATACGGGTACCTTAGTTTGATTCTTAAGTTTTTGTGATAAACAGTGCTTTGGTCAGAGTTTTATAGATGACCAGAGTTAAAATATATATGAAAAGGTCATATATTAGAATTGTAGACTGTGGCCAACTAGTCCAACAATGGCTGCACACCAATAGAAGGTCCAAGAATCTGCTAGCTGTTCAGAGGTTAGTTGTCTCAGCTGGTCTTTAGTACAATGCCAGCATTCCAAAGACATAAGCTGTCATATCAGTGAAAGATTGCACTTGATAGCAAGAGAAAGAGCAAGCAGACAAAGAGAGAGCATGAGTTTCCTTCTTCCATGTTCTTTATATTGAATGCCAGCGGAAGGTGTGGCCAAGATTAAAGGTGATCTTTCCACCTCAGAAGATCTGGATTACAGGTATATCTCCCTACCTCAAAAAAAAAAAAAAATCCATATTAAAAATGTGTCTTCTCACTTCAAATGATTTAATTAAAAAATACCCCACAGGTGTACCCATCTACTTGGGTAATAGTTAATTCCAGATGTAGTCAGGTTGACAACCAAGAATAGCTTTCACAAACATTATGACCAAAACTGGCTTGGGAAGGAAAGGGCTTTTGGCTTATACTTCCATATCATAATCCATCATTCAGGCCAGTCTAGATAGGAACCCAAGGCAGGAACCTGGAGTTGGTAACTGAAGCAGAAAACATGAAGCAACCCTGCTTACTGGCTTACTTTCTGTGGCTTGCTTGACTTTCTTTTTTATACACTCACAATCACCTGTCCACAGGTGACACTGCTCACAGTGATCTGGTTCTACCCACAGTAATTATTAATTAAGATAATACTTGCTTATAGGCCAGTCTGATGGAGTCAATTCTTCAACTAATGTCTAGTTTGTGTCAAGGTGACAAAAATAATGAATACGGAGTACTTATCACCAAGCCTAATGACAGGAGCTTCATCTCCAAGACCCATACTTTGAAACGAGAACCAACTACTGCAAGATGTCTTCTGACCTCCTCCACATTTATACTGGAAGGGTCTCACACACACACACACACACACACACACACACACACACACACAGAAGAAATTTGTAATAAAAAGTTAAAAATTAATAATAATAAAAGTTAATAATAATAATTAATAATAATAAAAGTTAAAAAAAATTAAAAGAAAGAGAACAAAACACCCAAGAAGTAAGACATTTTACTAGTCTTAACAACTTTTGGATTCCACAGACACACTTCTCTTTTCCTCTACATTAATCTGCTGTAGAATATTTGTATTGTATGAAGAATCCCTGCATGAGAATAAAGGGCGTCTCTGCTGACACTCAGAACTAGAAAGGAAAAAGTTATAGACATGAAAGATTGACAAAGCCCTTGTCATAGCCCCTGAGGCCCTGAAAACAACCAGTTTTCTTCTTTCTTTATAAACACGGAAAGGGTGTACAACATAGCCTATATCATGTATTTAAACATGCAAATAATTTCTCCCTGCTGATAAGGAACACAAAAGTAACCAGTTTTGATATCTAGGGTTATATTTAAAAAATCTTCACAATCCTAAGATAAAAGGAAAATTAAAGTCTCAAAAATGATAGAACTTTGGAAGTATTGAAAATGCACTCATTAGACATGGACTGGTAGTCTGGTCATGATGTTTAAGGCTAGACAAATCTAATGTTGAATGGGTATAAAATGAAGGAAAGTAACAAACCTGGGACATCCACAGCCATCAGCAAAGGGCATGATGAGAGGTAGGAATGGGAAGAGCTGTATGTGGAAAATGAGTTAAATGATCAGGGTCTGAGCGTCAAAGAATGTCTTCCAAGAACATGTTGTGGTTGTAGTTTAGGACAAGTAGCTGGTTTGTGTGTGGATCTGTCTAGTGTTGCCTATGGAGATAAGCATCAAAAGATTGAATAGGGTAGATAGAGTCTTCAAGCAACAGTTTATTCAGCATGTTACCTTGGAACCTAAGGGACACTTAGACAAATTCAGCAGCACACTGTACTCCAGGCATGGTGATGAATAGCCACTGGGTTTTGCATGATTTCCTGTGAAGAAGGTCGAATGTGATGGCTGGGGGGAGTTGGGGGGGCAAGCTTTTGATTTTTTTTCTGCCTGACAGAAGAACTGTGTATGTAAGCTATAAATGTTTTGGAAGACAAAGAGACAAGTGACCATAGGGACCTGGTTAGGGAAATAGTGGCAGATGGGCCACAAAGGCGACTTTTCTTACCTGGGAAGCCAGCAAAACCCCACAGGAAAGGGTCAAAGGGGGTTTTTACCTTAAAAAATAGAAATCTATGGGTTTAGAGTATGATTATCCAAATCATTCTTCGGGAAAAAGATAAACTAGGGCAAAGTTTTAGTGTTGTATGTGATGCTTTGTTTAGTAGGTTTCTGTATAAAACAAATAGAATTCTACAATGGAATTCTTGTTTGCCTGGGATTAAAAGGGGCGTGGCAACTAGATTGCTCAGCAGGTAAAGGTGCCTGTTATGTGAGTGGTATAACTGGGTATTGGTATTATGACCTCCAGAACCCACATAAGGGTGGAGGGAGAGATCCTACTTTGCAAAGTCCTCTGTCCTCCACAGGTGTACCAGCCCTACATGATTCACTCAACACTGGAGCATGCACGCACATGCACACACACACACACACACACACTCACACACACACACACACACACACACACACACACGTAGCAATAAGTAATTGTTAGAATTTAACATCTATTTCCTAGATTTGAAAATATCATATAGCCAATGCTATTAGAATCAAGCAGGTTAGATTTTTCTGAGAAAGTAGAGGTGAGTAGAAACGAGCAGAAGCAAAGCTTTCCAGAAAGAGAAAGTAGATGGGGATGCAACTGCTTATAAAAAGGTCTCTTTGTCCATGCAGCTTGAGCAAGGTGATTATGGTGGATTTATTAAACTCCAAAAGGACCAGTGAGATGGAAAAACAAATAGAGAAAGAAAGAAGAATGGAAGCTGCTTCCTTCCCATCAGCGTGATGCTCACTGATGGGGCTGTAAAACATTGCATGCCACATTTACAGAAATATGTTTCAAAAAATATAAATATACAACCTGTGTGTGAATTATTATTAATCTTATTCAGCCATAAATAATTAGTCTTCTAATTACAAAACAACCTCAATAAATATAAAGACTCCTTGAACATTTGAATTATCAGGATTTTAGTCATGCACTGTGGATCTCCCATCCTATTATTAAACAGACCAAACCCCACTTAGCTTCCAAGATTAGTGTAGTATGTCTTCAGACCTGTGTGAAATTCTTTAGCTAAACATTTTTATGATTATGTACACAGCACAGTGTTTTTATTTTAGGTTTCTGTTTCTTTTCTCTCTATTTTTCTTTGTCAATTATTACATGAATACAATGTGTTCTGATTACTCTATCCCTCATCCCCTCTTAGCTCCATTCTACCCTCACAAACTTCCCCTCCCTTACAAATTGCTTTCCCACATTTCTGTCGTTTTGCTTTGTTCTGTGATCTGCTCACTTTAACCAAAGCCATCGGTGTTACTGTGAAATTACCCAGTTGGATTCTGGTGGGTTTATCAGTGTGTATATGGGTGAAGAAAGTAACCCCTACTCTCCCAGAATCTGTCACTAACCAGTAGTTTAGCAAGGAAGGGCAGGGCCCCATGACCATGGGACTGTTGACAGGGCCAGGCCTCCACAGTTCAACACAATTTTAATTAGGTCCTCTGATAGTTCAGTGCTCCACGGTAACTGAAGGTGCAGCATGCTTCTGGAATCCAGGAAACCTGTCAAAGTTGGGCATGAATGGAAAACAATGAATGGTCCCTTCTACAACATACCACAGAACAAGACTTTCCACCATGGATTGCATTTCAACAACAGCTTAACCATGGTTGGCTTTTATTTTTCCATCAGAATATGCCAGCTATTTAGATATCATTAAGATAATATTTTGTCAGTCCTTGAAAATTTTATCTCGGAGTTGGAATCTTCCCAAACCAGAGAACAACCAAATATCCCTCAGCGGTGTTAGGCCAGTAATATTAAACACTCCAGAAAGCTTTAATTCACAGAGCGAATAGTAATGACAGTTAAGAAACAAAACCAAACTTAATACTGGGCTAGCAGCTGTAGAAGAACCTTTGAAAACGAGAACATCACAAGAGCTCCTGTCCCTAGGCATGACAGGGTCCTGGGTAATGTACCCATGTGTGGTCTATTTGCATCTGCTAAGCAGGGGAAACAGGCAAGCTGCTGGGGTTGGCTAAGGGGGCAGACACATGCACCTGCTATCTGTTGTCACTGAATCTTTTTTCCTGAGCCCTTGGAGCTAGAGTTCAGCAGGACACAAAGCAAAGCAAGCTGGAAGTGTCACGGGCTGCCTGGCTTGTGGTTGTCTCTGGCTGTGCACTGTCTCTGTGGTTTCTAGGCTGCTCCGTGATGGGGCACCGTTTAACACTAGCTGGTGGACTGTGAGTCAGCCTGCAGTAGGAAAGGCATGCTTGGCAAGCAAGGGCATCCTGTGCGGTCACTCTGAAGAATGTGAAATCAGGTATTTAGCCTCTTTAATCTTGATGTGAATGGCATTGCAGGACCGCAGGACCCCTAGGAATAATCTCTTCTCATCTTGGCCAGGATCTGCCATGTGACTCGTCTGATCCTGGAAGGGATCTTTCTCAACTCAGTATGTGTTGCTGAAAATGTGATGTTCAGTTTGTTATTAAAGTTGCATAGGAACGACGAGTAAAACAATCTTTTTGAGAACCTGATATCCAATGATAAAATACATGTATGGTCAATGACCACAAAGCTCCACAAAAAAATCAAAATTCTCGTATGATTTCTTCCCCAAAGTAATCTTCTCAAGTCCTTCTGTGCATCTCTTCAGGATTCAGGATTTGGGACATTTTGACAAAGGAGGAACAAGTCCTTAAGTGTATAGGAGGTCTAGGAAAAAGAAAAATCAGAGGGCATGAATATTATTAGAATATTAGTTATTTTTTTATTCATACACTGTTGAGGCATTTCCAGTAGACACATTGGTGATGCTGGTGAAGCAGCTGAATGCTACCTTACAAGCCTCAGCATTGCCCAACAGCAATTGTGAGAGGGCAAGCATTTTTCATTAAATGTATCACTTACAGCTAGCTCTCGGAGGTGGAGCCACAGAGTCAATGCACATCCCAAGCAGTGAGCAAAGAATAAAGCATGTAAAAGCAAAGGAGATACTGGGGTATAAATCCAGCCACTGTCAGGAACCTGGAGGATATATCCCTCCCTCACTGATTACAAGAGAGTAGGAATGACCCAAATCCAAATATCCAGACTAATCATCCAACCTCATTTCACTTCACTCAAAACCAGCATTCTTCATTTGACCACAAAGTACTAAAAAGAAAAGAAGTATGATTTGGTAGTCAGTAGAACATTCATACCATATTGAATCACCACAGTAACAATAAATATGTTTTTCTGAAATGGAGTTAAGTTTCTTCCTCACTCCCAGGAAGGATTAAAAGTCACTTAAGGCAGAAGTGTAATGAAACACATTCTCAATGTCCATCTGTGACATGCTGATAATTGCCTTGGATGAGTTCTTACCAGAGAAGTTGCCATAACTAGTCAGAGATCTCTAAAGCTGTGCCAGTGACATACATTAACTTTGGGCATGATGGTCATTTAGCAGACCATTTTAGAATCCATGCACTGTGCTGTACACTGTATGAGTCAGGAGGGATGAAAATCAGTGAGAAAGAAGCTTCAGAGATGGCTCAGAAGTTCAGTCTTTCAGATCTATGTTTGGTTTCTAGTACCCACATTGGGCTGTTAAAACCACCCGTAACTCCAGCTACAGGGAATTTGACACACTCTGCTGGACTCTATGGGCACTCCCACTCACACACACAACCATACACATACATTCATAATAAAAAATAGCAAAATATATAAAAACAATGAGAAACAAATGAGAAAGAATCATAGTCTGCAAGAGTTTAAGATTAGTTTACTGAACTAGGTCCTTAAAAGCAGGTGCTTGCCAAGAATTCCTGATTGTGTATGTGTGTGTGTGTGTGTGTGTGTGTGTCTAACCCTAACCCCTGTATGTGTGTTTGAATTTGTGTGTGTACACATACACACACATTCACTTTCCACAAGGACTCAGTTGTAGGATCTTGGACTGGCATGATGTCTCAGCAGTTCATGTGAGTTTACTCCTTAGAAACTACACTCAGGTGGGAAGAGAAAAACATCTCTACAGAGTTGTCCTCCGTCCTCTAATGAATGTGCACCCCTCACACATCACATATATGACTCTTGCTCTCTCCCCCTCTCACACACAAACATTAATAAATAAATTTAAAGTCTTAATGGCAGAAAGGTATCACTTTTAATGAGTTTATCAATTATGTATTTGATAGTATTTTATCATTCTTTTTGAGACATGGTTGTACAATGTGGCCCAGTCTGGCCTGTAATTCAGTCTTTTTGCCTCAGACCCTGAGTGCTAGGATTACAGGGTCAGACTCTATGCTGAGTTTTGTGATTAGCTGTATATAGATAAGTCTATAAGAAAAAAAACTGAAAGAAATTCTATTAATGATGGAATTTTTGGATGCTTTGGATTTGCTGTGATAGACTGGGAGAAGTAAGCTGGCATGTGTTTCAAGAACTGGCAAGTGAGGATAGTTAGTGCATCTGGACTGAAGGAGTCTCACTGTCTCTCCCTTCCTACCTCTCTACTTGTCTCCTTCTGTACTCTCCTTCCTCCCCTGTCCTTCCTCTCCTCTTTGTCTTTTCTCCATCTCTTCATCTCCTTGGATTGTTTGTTTCTACATGTATGAAGACATTCTGAATATGTATACTAGTTGTAAACCTGTTCAAGGATACTTTGTCTTGTGGAGTAATGACTTCTATTTTTTAAATGCCTTTTGGTGTTTTAGAAAACAGTACAAATGAACAACCCATGGCATTCTCCAGAGAAAGCCAAGACAGTACTAGGCAATTACTCTAAAATAAACCTCCTCGCTAGTATTAGCTCGCTTTTCCTGCATCCGTTCCTGCCCTACAGGATCTTGACAAATCTCTCTGGGTCTCACCAATGACTTCAATGTTGTCTTGGAGCCCCAGTTTTGAATTCTCTAGAAAGCTTGCTGGTTAGCAGGCTACCTGCTCTAAACTGAAAAAACAAAACAAAACAAAACAAAAACAGATCAGTTGGGACTCACAGGGGGGGAATCTGGTCTCTTGCTGCATTTGCCTAAGTGCATCCAATGTGTGTGTGTGTGTGTGTGTGTGTGTGTGTGTGTGTGTGTGAAAGAATGTTTTAGTTGATATAGATTTTAGAACTCTATTTTTCTTTTCTCTTGACTATAATATTTTGTTGACAAAGCAGTTATTTTACTTGTTACTTCCAGTTTTTATGGGAAGTTGAAAATGAGGTGGTAGAGGGTTGAGGGAGAAGCAAAAAGATGGAAGATACAACTGCTTTGTAACAGTCACTGGTGGCAGCTGGTCGGTGGTAGTACAAGCCTTTAATCCCGGCACTTAGGAAGCAGTGGCAAGTAAATCTCTGAATTCCAGAACTGCCAGGGCTACAGAGAGAAACCCTGTCTCAAAACAGACAAACAAACAAACAAGTCAAGGTTACCAGAAGCTGGGGAGTTGTATCAGTTGGTCACATATTCAGTGTACAATCACGAAGCCCCACATGTGATCCCCAGAAGCCACACCCTTGTAATCTCACACCTTGGGAGGCAAAGGCAGGAGGATCCCGGGCCTTGGTGGGCAGTAAGCCTAGCACAGTAGGATGTTGAGGCCGGTGACAGACCCCTTTTGAATAGATGAGGGAACCCAGAAAACACTTGATCTATACTTCTCATCTCCAGGTACATCTTCCCACATGAACACACCCCCTCCACACACAAACACTCACACACACAATCACACATCCCCACCATGGGAAATCTAGTTGGGACAATGGAGTTTGTTAAGCTGTTTGGGACAATTTTCTGATATCTTCTGAAATTCAGATGGAACTTTTAAAGTTTGTTGTTTAATTTGAACTATGAAATGGAGACTTTCGTCTTTATGATAATGGAAATGTGAAATGTTGCATTCGTAGAAACTGAAAGCTCCTTTGTCACTAAATTATGTATTTTTATTTGGAAAAATTTCTGAGTTTACCATAAATAAGTCAAGACTGGTTTTGAATAAATGAAAACTTTTGATGCTAATTTTAACTATCTTAATGTGCTTGCAGGATTTCCTGACTGTAAAAACACTTTATCTAAAATATAGTCTTCACCAGAAGTAATTTTGACTTTTCAAGTGACACACTCAGTCTAGGCGGCATTATGGAAGGTCAGTGCAATACTGTTCTTTGCGTATTTCATATCCATGTAAAAGTTTATGGTGTAAAATTGGGAGCATGAAATAATAATAGAAACAGAACCCCCTCTACATTTGAATTTAATAACTTAATAAACATCTTATGTGAAACGATATTAATAGCTGACTTAAAAATATTAAATGTATGGTAGTTATTGTGGTACATGTATCTTAACTTCATTGGAATATAATTCACATCGCTGAAAGTATCCAATGTGAGGACTGAAGAGACAGCTCAGGGGAATTAAGAGCTTGCAGCACAAGTGTGATACCTGTGTACCAGTCCCCAACACAGATAAGGCTGCAAGTGTTGGACTGATTGTAATTGTGGAGTTCCTACTTTGAGAAGGGAAACAGAAACAGAAGAATACCTGGAAATTCTTGGTTTAGCTAGTTTCACATACACATTGGTGCACATGCACTGTATGTCATGTACTTGTTTCTTATGCCAGGAAACATCCCAAAAAGTAGCAGGTGAGGAAAGATAACGTCATCATCCTTGCCCACACACATGCTCTGTGGTACTCACAGGACCCCACTGCACCCCATATGACAATGATACAAAACCAGTATGTAATTCAATAGTTTCTTTTCATTCACAGTGTGTAAAACCACTGTATCAGTTTTCCACTTTTGTAAAATTCATGTTCTATCAGTCACCTCCCTTCTTCCACCTGGCTCTGAATATCTAGAATGATTTCTTTGTTCTGGACTTGTTGTCTGTACGAAGGAATCATATGGTAGATGTTCTTCTGGGACTGTTTTCTTTCATTTTAAATAATGTCCCTGAGGCTTTCCTGAGCGGTAGAGTGTGGCAGTGTTTCATCTATACTCAGGATCTTACATACAATTAATCCCGACTAGATAACTTGGAAGTGTCAGTATCTTGCCTTTCCACTTAACATATGAGTAGAACATGCCTCCAATTATTCACTGATCTGCTCAGTGTCACTTGGCTAATAAATTCCCAGAGCCAGCATTCTCAGCTATGTCTCTCTGTGTGGGCAGTTCCTTATGTCTTCAGCAGTTTGAGACATTCCTGTATGTCTGGAGACTGAGTCCAAAAAGTTTCAGATGCTCCCTGGTATCCTTAGGTCTGTGTGAAGAGGAAGGTCATACGTAGCCTTTACGTATATCAGCTAAATCTTCATTGAGAAAATGACTGCTATGTGGATACACTTTAGAGCCCAGGCTACAGTGAGGGAAACTAAAGCAAATAGATGCTAGCAGAGTGAAGGAATTTTCTCAAGCTAAGGTTGATGCATTCCCTGAGGCATTCAAGTAGGCATGTCTTAGGTAGTGACCTCCAAATTGCTGTGAAGCCTCATAAAATGAAGTCTGAACTGCAAGAAAATTAGTTTCATTGGAATAAAACATATGCACGCACCACCACCACCCCCACCTACAACAAAAACAGCCAACAGATAAAACAGCTTTCCTCAATGTTCCCCACAAAATTTGATGTCAGCCCTATTCACTCAACTGCGGCAATGCATTTTCTGTTTGTTAATTAATTTTATTTAGTCTTTTTTGCTATTTTAGGAAAGGATTTCATGTACCTTAGGCTGGCCCGGAATATTTATTCTGTTACCATCTCCTTAGTGCTGGGATCATAGCTGTGTTTCACTATGCCTGATGTATACATCTTTTTAAATTTAAATTTATTTAAAATTTTATTGTATTTTCATTTTTATTTATGTGTATTTGTGTCTGTGAGTCTATGTTGTGTGTGTGTGTGTGTGTGCATGTGTGTGTGTATGTTGACTAAATGCCAGAAGAGAGAGCTGAAGCTACAAGAGCTGAAGTTACAGGTGGTTGTAAATTTTACTTACTAACTTTACATCTTACTTATTGTCCCCCTCCCTATCACCCCATCCTGTAATCCTTCCCCCCCCCCCTTATCCCCCCCTTCCCCCCCCCTCACGTGAGGCCCCCCCGCTAGGCATCCTACCACCCTGGCACATCAAATCTCTGTGAAGTTCATCCGCTCCCACTCAGGCCAGACAAGGCAGCCCAGGTAGAAGAACATATCCCATAGACAGGCAACAGCTTTTGGACAGCCCCTGCTCCAGTTGTTTGGGACCCACATGAAGACCAAGCTGCACATCTGCTACATATGTTCAGGAGCCTAGATCCAACCTGTGTATGTTTTTTGGTCGGTAGTTCAGACTGCCAAGGGTCCAGGTTAGTTGACTCTTTTGGTCTTTCTGTGGAGTTCCTATTCTCTCCAGGCCCTGCAGCCTTTTCTCTTTATGTAGCCAAGGCTGATCTGCCTCTATTTGATAATGCTGGTATTTCAGACATGTATCCACCTCCTGGCTTTTTTCATATTCATTTTCTCTGATCTCCTTCAAAACTCCTTCTTCCAGGAATTTTACCCATTTAAACCCCATTTCTCTAGCCTTGGGATATTAGTCAGTAAAGATAGTATTATGTCCTATGAAGGTCTTTTGTGACCCTCTGAATTCAAGATGAGCTGCATGGTGTATAACAATCTGAGAAGTCATCAGAAGCTCTAGGGGGAAGTCAGTCTCTTAACTCCAACATCCTTGGTGGCCAAGGGGGGCAGGAGAAGCCAGGTGGAAATGTCCCTGGTCCAAGTACATAACCTCGAGACCAATCCATGCTTAGACTTGGGACATTCCTGCTTAGCAGAACTTTTAGAGTCCCATGAGTGCTAGCCTCACAGATTTCCAAAAGTAAACAAAGATTTATGGTCACACCCACACCAACTGTCATTTCTCAGCAGTATAGGATGGAGTGTGCTTGGTCAATGCAGCATGATCCCAAGAGACTCCTGTGTGTGTATCTGAGATAGGCACTCAGAGCAGTAGGAGGGTTCCAGATCTTGCTGTTGTACAGTGACTAGTCTTCAGCCCTTACTTTTCCAGGCCTTTTAAAATTCTCCTTCTTGTGTATTTATTTTTAGACACTTTGCTGATAATTACAATGTCCATCATAGAGACTGTTGGGCAAATTTTTAACGTGAAGCCATTTTGCTAGTTTGTTCAGTTATCTTAAGAAATTATGAGGAGTTGTGGTCGTGCCTAGCAGACAAAGTGCTATTGTTACATTATACTCATATTTCAATTATGTATGCGAACTGTGTATCTATTTCCATGGATAACTTAGAGGTGGTTTCACTTTTGTAGCTGACTCTGAATGGGTTTTATTTTCGTTTTGCTTCAATATCACTGTCAGAAAAGAATTGGGAGATTTCCTCGACCCATAAATAGAGAGAAAATATATTTTGTGGTCCTTTCTTCAGAAGTCTGATCTAGATAAATTTGTACATATTTTATTTCTACCTATCACAGCTCAGCAACACACAAGCCACTTCAATTACTCAGGCAACAAGCCAGCAAGGCAACTTTATCAATTCAATTTTTCATCCTTTTCTCTTCAACTTAATGTGTGTTCTATGCAGTGTGTCAGGAGAATCTCATCAACTCTGCCTTCTTTCAGCTAATAAATCTCAGTCACAAATTAATCTCCCTGAAATGGAAAAAGGAAGCTCACATCAGGAAGAAGTTGATGGCCATGTCAGACCATGTTGTGTTTGCTCTGAGAATTGGTAGATGATTCAACCAATGTCCAATTGAACTGCATTGAGAAGTTGCTTTTCTGTCTTTGCCTACACTGATTCTGTAGGTTCCATGTGACCTTTTAAGACTGATTATTCATCCAGTTAAGTCCCCTATCTCTCAAGCAGATGGGTGAGACAAGGTCCCACTGTGTATCTTAGGCTAACCTCTGACTCTTCCCCATCCTGCCTATGAATTTTTAGTGCTGGGCTACATGTTTACGACCATGCCCAGCTACTCATAAAGTTTAAATAACCCTTACTAGGCTTAGATCTTTGAAGACATCACCTTTCCTTCTAATGAAAGATTAGAAGATGATAGTATCAGGACTGGGACTCAAGTAGGACACTGAGAAACTGTGCGTTTGATATAAAACTTATTATAGGAACTATTAACATGATGGGTATCCAGATAGACGTCGGCATGGCATGAACTCTGAAGTGAATTCAGAGCTCAAGGTTGACTGTGCTGTCTGGACTCTGATGAGAGTTTAGACTCACAAAACAGGATTGGAGGAGCTCCTCTTTATAGATCTCAGGGAAAGAGGATTATATTCATACTTTTGATTCCAGGGAGGCAAGAGAAAAGACGTGAATGTACAACTGGGAGATGTGGGACAGGTGAGAACAGACTAGGTCAGGTTGTGGGTAAAATATTCGTCTTTCCCCATAGCGGTAGGGAACCCAGAAACAGTTTTCTGGGGTGCTTGACAATAAGAGTGAGGATGCTGATGCATGTGGTCTGATTAGCTCCTAGCTTAAATCTAACTGAGGAGATATGGGAATGTTTTTGTTATTTCAGTGGAAACATCCCTTAAGATACCCAGAGAGCCCTCAGGTTTCCACAGTGAGGTGGATGGGTATCATCAATTTCTTGAGTGACTATCTCTGATACAACAGCCTTGGTCAGGGTCTGCAGGTCAGAGGACAATCACCAGGGATAGAGAAAGTGTTATCAGCAGTAGCCTAAACCTTTGACTCTCAGAAGAAACAGAAAAATAAACCTGAAATGTTTCTTTCTGTCTCCCTCAGCCTCCAAAACAAGGGAGAATACTACCAGACAACTCCGCAAAAAAGATTAAAGTATAAAGATTAAACTCCCTCTTGAGAATTCCTGAGTGTGGTCTTAATGTCCTAAGAGCCAAGGGTGCTTGCTTAGTTTTCAGGCAGGTGTTTAAAGCAAACATGTAACTGTGTTTACAGAATACCTGGTTCTGAAAGTCCTAAAGTGAATTCATTATAGCATTGATGAGCTGTTTGTTACTTAAAGAAAAATAAGCCCTGAACATGTTCTCTAACTTACTGAGAAAAACAGTCTAGACATTAATTAAGATATTAGAATATTTGAGGGGGCAAGCTACGTTTGCTGTAAACTTTGGAAATCACTAATTAAAAATGAAAATCATTAAAACACAAACATACTTCTCTCTTTCTTTAGTCTGTGAAGCTGTCAGCTTAAATTCTCTGCTTGGAGCCTTTATTACCTTCAGGGTTAGCACCCACAGTTAAATTTTCTGTCATATATTTCTTCGGTTTTCCCATTAATTGTGAAAAATCATGCTCAGGTGACTGGAGAGAGATGTGGGTGCCAGTGTTACAGCACTGACGCTGCTGCACAGTATTGCTGTCTTCTCTCCTCATCTCTCTCCACTCTGAACCAAAAATGGGAGCATGTGGTGGCGTCTCCTTGGACCATATCTTTCAATCTTTAAAGGCTGAGCTGGCATAGGCTTTTTTACACTTTCCAGGAAACAAAATGAAGATGCCTATCTGACCCTGTCAAAGAGTGAGGCAGGCAGTCAGCAAGCTATCTGAGTCCAATATCAGAATGGTCTGTGGCTGGTGGCATGGGGGCAAGCTGAGTCCAGCATCAGTATTGTCTGTGGCTGGTGGCATAGGGGCAGCCTCAGACTTAACGGTACGAGCTAGCTAAAGTCACAAGACCAGGAGCCTGTATTCCACAGAGCTTTTGTTTTCTGTCTTTTACTATTACTATTTTGATGTTTTCGAATTGGTTTTTTTTCCTTTCAAAGCTGTAACTTGAGGTCTGAAATAACAAGTGATTGAAGCAATCCCTTTACCAAGCCTGCTGTTTCACAGACTTAAGCCTTCCATCCCACGAGCCTTCCACGAGGTCCTGTAGTGTCCCCTCAAGCTTGTGTATGTTTTCATCTAACATAGTATGATGCATAAAATTTACATTTACATCTGGTATTGTGGTAAATCCCCTATAGCTGTTCATTTAGGAGATAGAGATTTTTTATCTAACAATGCATAATTATATAATTAATAGCACTTTACACGTATCTTTTTATTTTAGTGCTTTTAATATAAATTCTTACCACTAGAAGGATAAAGGATGTATATTTCTTTTATACATTCTGCCAAAATCCCCTCCAGAAACTCTGTATATGTACATGCTCTGAATGAGCAATATGAAGAAATACATATCTGCACATTTTGTTTTGTTGTGAAAAATTGCCAAAACTCAATAGAAAAAGGAATATGGAGGAGGAAGGGATCAATGTTACCCACTGCTTTTGCTGAGCAAAATTTGTCAAACTTAGAGGCCAAAGGAACTCATTTCTTTTTCTTGTGATGTTTTCAACAATTCCTCTGTGAAACAATTTTTCTTTTAAAACTTTATTTTGATTTATTTTTCATGCTTCTTTCCCATCCTTTCTTCTTCTTTGGGGCAATCTTTGAGGCTTTTCCCATATCAGAAATAGCTATTGTCAACACTTTTCCACTTAGGTTGAAACTTTTCAGTCAAAAAATGTCTGTGGTTAAACATTATGTGTGTTTCCCTGTCTCTGTGGCTCTGGAAGGTAGGGCTTGTAGGCCTTTACTCTGGGATAGTGAATACAATCTAACAGTTTATGCATCTCCTCAGTAGAAGTTATAGTGAAATTCAAATATAAAAACATCTTAAAACTTACCTTTGAATTTCTTTTTATGACAATGGCACTTTTTAATCCAAACACAAAGTCTTGCATTTCTTTGATCACCTGAAACAATGTCCTTTGCAACATCATAGCCTGTGTCACCATCATTCCTCAGACAAACCACCATAATGATCTCAAATGGCTCTTTTTGCTGTCTCTCTTCATGGCTGTCAATCTTTGGCACTAACTGCAGAATGTACAACGTATAGGCTGTCTATCCATTTTTGTGCTATAACCGAATGCCACAGATTGGATAATTTATAAAGAGGATAGGTTCATTTAGTTTCTAGTGCTACAGGCTAAATAACATCAGAACATGAAGCATGGCCTGCTGAGGGCTTATTTGTCTGTCCACAGAATTTCAAGAAGTATTACATGACAAGAAGCAAATATGTGGTATGGCTCCATTCTCTAGTCTGATAAAGCCACTAATACCATCATGCATCATGTCGAACACTCATGACATCATCTAACTCATCTCCAAAGAGCCACATACAAATCCTGTGAGATATGACTATGGGGATTGAGCTTCCAACACATGAAGTTTTGAAAGACTCATTCAAACTACAGCTCAGCCAAGATGATATCAGGTCTCTTCCTTACTGAAAACTTCCCAGTGAATCTCAATGGCACTTCGAAGACAGCCCCGGTTCTGGTTCTTTCCTGTGGCTTAGGTGACCCAGTCATATTTGACCCTTGAATTTGACTCTTGATCAAGTTGGGTCATCTGTTCTCTTGTCCTCCCTTGGTCATCTTCTCCAGCCAAGCAAGTCTTTTTCTCTTTCTGCAATTGGACTTGGAGTCACAGGCTCCAAGAAGCTACCTTCAGAAGCTAGTTTCAGTCACTGATCCTTGAGAAGCCAATTAAAGCAAATAAACAGTACAAAGCAGAAAAGAAGATTTATTCAATGTGATCACATTGGGGAGAACTAGAAAGAGATCCAGTGTCCCTACCAGTCCATCTTTCATGTACTGAGTGATATTAAAATTTAAATAAAAGGACAACGATATGCTTGTTTAAGCATTCCCAGTTCAGAAGTGGTCCTTCCCACCGCTGGTCTATAAGATTATAAGTCTCTTTGTTAAAGAGTGCCAAGGAGAACAGGGCCAATCTGTCAGTCCCAGGGTTTTCTTCTCCTATCATCAGACTCCTGAGAAAATCCTAATTTCTTGTGGTTACTTGCTTTGATAGCTCGATAGGTATCTCTTGAATATAGTGTCTCTTTTGAATATAACAATTTTTTTTCATGTCAGTTATATTTCTTCTTTGCCAGATTTGTTCTTGCTTTGTCATCTCTTTATCTATTAGTATTTCTTGGCTAGCCTATCCCTCTCTAGTCTTTATGTGGTTGTTTCTTACCATGTAGCTCTCAGCATATGTGCTATTTTACCTATCTCAGATCAACTTATCTAAACGTTCATTTTATCTATTATAATTTTTAAAAAAGTTATTCCATTTTATGTGCATGGGTATTTTGCCTCCAAGTGTATCACATGTGTAGCCCTAGAGTCCAGAAGATGCCATTAGATCCATTAGAACTGCAGTTACAGGCAGTTATAAGCTTCCATATAAATGTTACTAGTTGAAGCCCAGTCTTCTGGAAGACTCTTCATCCCCAAATCATCTTTCCAACCCAGATCATCTTGTCTAAAATATCTATTCTTTTGCTATGTAAATTTTTTTAGAGTATCTATTGGGATCTGAGGTTGTCTTACACATTTGTTACTACGTCTGTCTTCTTTACCTTGTAGAAATATATGAGTTCTGTGATACAGACATCTGGTCTACCTTATTTACCAGCGTATGGGACAGTAAAACAGAACTAGGAGTCAAAGATCCTCGACTGAATGAATCATCACAGATTGGGGCCTCTACTACTTCCACTATATCTTATGTGTTCTGGAGTAGTTTCTCTAAATACTTGATACATTTGTTTATTTACTATAGTTCTCTATTTTAATCAGAGCTTTGGTACTTATTTTTACAATGCCACATGAATTGCCTTGACGATTTTCCCATTTGTAATTTAATTTGATTTTTAGTTCATCATCTAAAGAGGTTTTTGTCCTGATGCTTTCTGGTTTAAAATTGTCAGTGATTCCTATGCTACAAAGGCATCTGGGCAATCCATCTTCAGGCCTTTCCTTTACTGTGGATGGCCAATGAACAGACAGTAACATTTGTTGACAGATTTACTTGATCCCAATAGTTTGCATATGATCTGGACACCATTTCCCCAGACACAGAGTACTTTTGTGGATGTAAAAAGAGAGAGGAATGAGAAGGAAAACACTGAGAAATTGTGTTAATAATGCTGAATGTTGTAGTACAGATATATTTGAGCTTAGCAAGTAAAAGGGTGACTATGTCCTTGGTTTTGATGCCACTAATTCAGCTTGTGTTTTTCTCTCTCATTAGGTTTCTGAAGGATAAGACATGGCTTTCTAATCCTTCATAATTTGACCAAGTCTTCTTGCCCTCACTTTCCCCCCTTCTTTTTCTCTTTTTCTTTTTGATACAGGATATTTCTACACAGCTCAGGTTGACCTCATCATTGTATCAATCAATATTCTGCCTTTTGAGTGTTCAGACTATAGGCCTGAGTCACCACATTCCCCCCTCCTGCTGCCACTTTTTTATCTGCATTGCAGTTTCTGATATATCTTAATTATGACTTGTTCTTGTGTTGTTGTTTACCAGGTACCAAGTGACATCCTTCCTTCTTTCAGCTTGTTTAAATTCCTTGATTTTTTTAAACTAATGATATTTTTATTTTTATTTATGTATGTGCTAGCTCATTGTTGTTACTTTGTTTTTGTAAACTTGATAATCTAGAGTCACCTAGGAAGAGAGAACTTCAATCAAGAAAATTTCTCAATTATATTAGTCTGTAGCATTTCTTTGATTAAGTACTGTAGGAGAACCTAAGCTACTGCATGTGGTGCCACCCTTGGGCAAGTGATCCTGGGCTAGGTAAGGTATGAAACTGTGCATTCCGGGAGGAGTAATCCAGGAGGAGACATCCAGGAGGAGGAAGCCAGTAAGTTGCACTTCTCCATGGCTTCTTTAGTTACTGCCTTCAGGTTCTTATGTTGAGCTCCTGTCTTTGGTTTCCTTAGTGGACTATGACCTGGAATATGTACATCAAATATGCCCCATTCTCCCCAGGTTTCCTTTGGTCATGGTGTTTTATCACAGCAGTAGATAGTAACTAAGACACTGTGCATGTATTTGTGTCTGTGGGTGAGTATGTGCATATGTGTGTGAGTACACACAGAGGCAGAAGAGGGCATCAGATTCCCTGAAACTGGAGTTGCAAGTGGTTGTGAGCCACTTGAATTGGGTACTGGGAATCCAGCTCTGGCCTCTGCAAGAGGAACAAGTACTTGAGTGATTAAGCATTATTTTGACTCCTCCTTTCTGTTTTTTTTTTTTCTTTTTTTTCTGGGGGGGGGCTATATCAACCAAGTAGAAACTAAAAGAACTATACAAATTATCAACAAAACCATGAGCTGGTTCTTTGAGAAAATCAACAAGATAGATAAACCCTTAGCCAGACTAACCAGAGAGTACAGAGACATTATGCAACTTAACAAAATTAGAAATGAAAAGGGAGATATAACTACAGATTCTGAGGAAATTAAAAAAAATCATCAGATCCTACTACAAAAGCCTATACGCAACAAAACTGGAAAATCTGGAGGAAAAGTTTCTAGACAGTCTAAAAGTTTCTAGACAGGAAAATGGACAATTTTCTAGACAGATACCAATTACCAAAGTTAAATCAGGATCAGATAAACCATCTAAACAGTCCCATAACTCCTTTCTGTTTTTGAAACTAAGATTTCATTTTTCTTTTTCCATAGAGATTCATAGAAGACAATCACACTCACCCTTTCATCCTCTAAACCACTGTGCTATTTGTTGCTTATGACATTTAATTGAAAATAACAATGTACAATTGTAATATTTTATATTATAGACCAACAAGTTAACATGCAAATGCTTATAGGGGTCAGGCATAAATTATATAAATCTGTAATTGGGCTTATATTGTGCTAATGAGTGATAACATTGTAAATGAGAAGGTGTGACTTCTATCTAATGTAATTCTATATGTTAACAGTGTTAATATTCAGTATGTTGGCTAAGCAGGCATGCACATTGGACCCAGTCCCTGGCAGCCCATTTGAAAACTCTTTCATTTGTTTATAAGCATTTATTTTTTATGTCTTACTTGTCCAAATGTATTTCAAGGACACTGAAGCCAGGGTCCTTGGGTATAAATATTCTTTATCTCCTGCAATGCATGTGACACAATAGCTACTCAATGTGCAGCTGTTGGTGAATTGATGGTGCCGGCTGTGCTACAAAGGTGATTAACTGTGTGTTTTCCCCCAATTACACCCCAACTCTTGGCTTTTTATTTGTAATTATGTCCTGGAGAGGAGAACTCAAGGTTGAGTAGGTTTTGTACTCTGCTCTAGAGAATGAGCAATGCCATGTTCTGTAGACATGTTTTGGAGAAGGCCTACACAAATTGAAGAGGGCATAAATTTCAAGTTCGAAGCATATTTTTTTCTTCTCATGATCAATCAATTGCCATATTTTAGATATGGTTTGGGAGTTTTCTCTAAGTATTCCAATCTTTCTCCCAATGTAGAAATGCATTTTTCATTCTGAGATATATGGTTGATGGCTATGCATTTCCAGTTATCCCTTCTTTGTTAAGAGAGGTTACTCCTTTGTAGAAAACTCCTAATTAAAAATGTCTTTCCCATAATGAGACCCAGTCAATCATCAAACTTGTATTATTGTTTTTAGTTCTGTTTAATAGACAGCCATCATCTGCCTATGGCAAACATGCATAGATATTACAGAAGAGAAATGAAATGACAGTAAAGTTTCTAAGGAACTGAACTTCCTATACAGTGCAAAATACCTAGACTTCTTGGAAGATGTGTGTCGAATATCAGTAGACTCAGCATCTGCATCTGCCTCTGCCCATGGCCAGTTTTACAGTGCTAGCATTTACTAAGCACTTCCTTTAAAATTTTAATACATTTTTAATTAAAATAGAATTATGTCACTTTATCCTTTTCCTTCCCTTCCCCCAGTCCCTCCCAGGTCTCTTCCCATCATCTCCTTCCATGCCATCCACTGTCACATTGACATCCTCCTTTTCTTTCATTATTTTGTTACATATATGCATTCACACACATAAATGCAACCTACTAGGTCTATTTTTTGATACTTTATTTACATTTCAAATGTTTCCCCCTTTCCAGATCTCCCCTTTGGAACCTCCCTATTCCTTTCCCCCTCCCCCTGCCTCTATAGGGGTATTCCCCTACCTAACCACCCACCCACTCTAGTCTTCCCACCTTTTGTTGGTTATATAGAGATAGTTTCAGAGATGGCAATTATGCATTAGAAAATTAATAAGAAGGCTCATCTCTAAAAGAGGTTGATTCTTCCTCCCAACAGTCAATAGTGGCATATAGTTCTTTGCCTAGGAGAGGTACCATGTGAAATTCCCTTCTTCCACATAGGCATGTTTACTGCTATTGCCATTGTTCATAGTTTGTTTGTATAGTGATTTCTAGGAGAGATCATTTCACAGGAGAATTCCTGGTGTTCTGGATCTTAAATTTTTTAATTTCTTTTTGGTCGTGTTTCTGAGTCCTAGATGCAGGAGATATAGCTATAGATGTAGATATAGATATAGATGATATGGACATAGATATATCCATTAGGGCTGGGCTCCCAATAGGTGGTATAACTTTCTTACATACACACACACACACACACACACACACACACACACACACACATTTATATATGTTTTTTTATAATGTATATGTGTATACACACATGCTTGTATATATTGGCTATAATTTTAAGTTATAAAAATATTATTCCTTGAGGTTTTATCAAAGAACCATAATATTATTTTTTCTTATTGACCCTCTCTCCCAGTTTGAGGATGCTCCCCACTTTTCATTTTCCTACATTTTATTTCCTGTATTCTCTAATTCTTACCTCAACCCCCTACCACCATGTTCCCTCTACAGGATCCTTGTTTCTGTATTTACTGCGTCTGTCTTTTGTCATCTGGATTACCTCACTCAATATAATATGTTTTAAATCCATCTAATTTATGAAAAAAATTCATGGTTTCTTTTTTCCTTTTTTCTTCTTTATTAAATAAACTAATGTTTTCATCTCCAAGAGCATTCCCCTATATCCCCACTCCTTCCTACACTCCACCACACCTCCCCATTCCCTGGGGCCTCAAGTCTCTCAAGGGTTAGGTGCATCTTCTTTCACTGAGGCCAGACCAGGCAGTCCTCTGCTATATATGTGTCAGGGGCCTCTGACTAGCTAGTGTATGCTGCCTGGTTTGTGGCTCAGTGTCTGAGAGTTCTTAGGGTTCCAGATTTGTTGAGACTGCTGGTCTTTCTATTGGATCACCCTCCTCTTCAACTTCTTCCATCCTTTCTCTAATTCAACCACAGAGGTCCCCGGCTTCTGTCCAATGGCTGGGTATAAGTATCTGCTTCTGCCTCAGTCAGCTGCTTTTGTCTCAGTCAGTGGGCCTTTTGGAGGGTAGCCATGCTAGCCTTCTGTTTATAAGTACATCATAGCATCAGTAATAATGTCAGGCCTTGGAGCCTCCCCTGAGATAGGTTCCAAATTGAGTCAGTCACTGAACCTCATTTCCCTCAGTCTCTTCTCCATTTTTGTCCCCATAGTTCCTTTAGACAGGAACAATTCTGGGTCAGAGTTTTTGACTGTGGGATGGCAATCGCATCCCTCCACTTAATGCCCTGTCTTTCTACTGGAGGTGGATTCTACAAGTTTCCTCTCCCTTCTGTTGGGCATTGCATTTAAGGCCCCTCCCTTTAAGTCTTGAGATTCTCTCACCTTCCACGTTTCATTTTTCTTTACAGCTGAATAGAATTCCACTGTGTAAAGGTAACACATTTTCATTATCCATTCACTTGTTGAAGTACATTTAGATTGGTGTCATTTACTACTTGTGAAAAGAGCCAGGGTGAATACTGCTGAGCAAGTATCTATGGAACAGGATGTCAAGTTCTTTGGGTATATATCAAGGAGATGTATAGCTGGCTCATATAATAAATTTTCTGTCTTTTTAAAGAATCCTCCACACTGATTTCCAGAGTGCCTGCCCAATTTACATCTCCACTAACAGTGACTGAAGATTCCTCTTGCTGTACAAACCTCACCAGAAGTTGTTGTCGATTGTTTTGTTGATCTTAGACATTCTGACTGGTAAAATTATGTGTCAGAATTAATTTTAATTTTCATAAAAATTAAAGATAATGAATATTTTCAAGGAGTTTCTTACAAATGTTTTTTACTTCTTTTTTTTTTCTGGAGCAGTGGGATAGGGTGGGATGGGGTGGGGTGGGGTGGGGTGGAGTGGGTGGGTGAGCACTCTCATAGAGGCAAAGGGGAGGGTGAAGAGGGCACATGTGGGTTTGGGAGGTTTGTGGAGTAGCCGGGAATAGGGATATCATTTTAGATGTAAACAAATGGAATGATATATATATATATATATATATATATATATATATATATATATATATATATATATATATAAAATAGCATTTCACACAGGAAGCCTTTCAAAATACATTATAAGTCAACTTCATGTTTGACATTAATTAATGTATTGCATATGTAAAATAGCTATTAATTATATGGTTATATTGAAAAAGCAATAAGGCTACAAAACATTTTAGTATAATTATTCAAGTTACTGTCCATATTGATAAAATACACATTACTGTGAATTAATCATTATTTCCTGTGTCTCTTAGAATATACTTTTATTACTTCTACTGGGAAATCATTGTTTAGATTTTTGGTCCATTTTTAAAATTTCGATAATTTGTTTCTTTGATTCTGTGTTTTCTGAATTCTTTGTGTGTTCTAGATACTATTTCTCTGCCAGATCATAGCTGACAAAGATTCTTTCTTATTCTGTGCACTTCTTCTTCATTTAGTTTATTGTTTCCTTAGATGTACAGAACATTTTATTTTTCTGAGGCCCCAGTTATCAGCTGTTGGCCTCAATTTATGGGCAAATAGAATTTTATTCAATGTAATGTAGAGTACTGCCTATGTCTTCTTCTAATATATTTTGTGTTTCAGATTTTAAATTGATCTAATTTCCATTTGATCTAACTTTGTGCAGGGCAACAGATATCTCATTTCACTCATTTGTGTATGGAAATTCAGGTTTCCCAGACACATTTATTAAAGATGCTGTCTTACTCCCCACCCCCATGTACATTGTCTTTCCTTTGTCAAATATCAGATGGTTATAGTGAGAAGCACTCATGTTTGATATTCTTTTATTCTATTTCATCTACATGCTTGTTTTTGTGCAGCACTATATTCCTTTTATTTCTATAGCTCTATAATCTAACTTGAAGGTGGAAATAGCAATACCTGTAGTATTTTTTCTACTTAGTATTGCTTTGACTATGTGAGATCTTTTGTTGTTGTTCCATATGAATTTTAGGATAGTTTTTCTATTTCTGTGAAAATTGTGAGAATTTTGAGCTGAATTCAGTTTTCACTGAATCTCTAAATTGATTTTGTTATGATGGTCATTTTTACAATATTAATTCTTATGGTCTATGAATATGAGATGTCTTTGTATTTTGTAGTATCTTTCTGAGTCTCTTACTAGATTTGGTGTTGTAATTGAAGAGGACTTCTTGCTCCTTGGTTATATTTATTCCAATATATTTTATTATCTTGGATAATTATTATCCTAGATATATTATTATGCCATTGTTATTGGGAATGTGCCATGAACTTTTTCTCAGTGCCTTTGCTCCTGGTGTATAGAAAGGCTACTGAGTTTTGTAAGCTGGTTTTCTTTGTCACATTCTTGATTTTAATGGGATTTTCTTGAGTGTTTTTTCATTTAGGGTCAAGTTACCTTTTGGTTAGTTATACATAATCTTTATTATTTTGAAGTTCCTGCAAAGAAACCTACTCTCTCTAGACTATATTCTAAAAGCACATTGAATTTTTCAAAGGTTATTTTCTGAATGTATTAATATGGTCGTGTGATTTTTGTTTTAACTTCCATTTTTATGATTTTGGTATCTATTGACAGTATATGTTCTACCAGGTCCAAATTTCTGGGGTAAAGCCAACTTGATTGTGGTGAAGGAGTTTCCTGATTTGTGCCTGTATTTAGTATGCTAGTGTCTTATTAAGGATTTTTACATCTATGTTTATTAGAGATATTGGTCTGTGGTTTTATTTTTTGTTTTTGTGTTTTTGCTGTTGTAAATTTTAAAAATTCAGCTATGTATTTGTATTTTCTTGGACATCACTAGCATGTTTATTGTTGTCATCTCTGAGTTCAAAAGAGTGTCTCTTCATGTTTTCTTCGAATTCCTTGATACAGTTTGTGATTGTTCTTTTTAATTTTGTGTCACGGTGCTTATGTAAGCTGTTCTTATTACAGAATGACATTTCTGTAGGACTACTGGGATTAAAAGGAGATATGATATTAGGGTTTTTCATGCTGTTTTTAATTTTGAGGTTTGACCTGGGTATTTGGACTTCTTTCTTTGGTTGTGTGTTTGATGTGGTAATTTGGTGTTCTGTTCTTTAGAATGTATTTTTTAACACAGGACCTGTAGCATGTGAAGTAGGTTGGAACAGCTTATGGATAGACCAGTTACTTAGACCATGTTTCAAAACCATGAGTCTGGAGCTAGGCTACTGGGTGCAGGAATGTGAGAGGGCAGAAGACAGGATGTAAGAGGAAAGCAGCATCGCACCAGTCAGAGGTAAGTTTTGAAGAGAACAGGTTTAAAGGGTATGGATCTATTCCTATGCCTGTGGATATGGAGATGGCTACAGGCAGTGTGGTAGGGAAAGGGGGTTAGATAGTGTGGGGTATGGACAGATGGAAAAAGGAAGAAGTGACTTACTCAGAAAAGGTTGCTCAGGAACAGAGAAGGTTAGTGGGCTATGATCTGGAGGAAGGATTGTCACTTTGCAGATTGTGGCAAATTGGCAATAGGGAAGGCAAAGGAAAGAAGCACTTAACTCAGCCAAGGTAGCTAGTGAATAGGGAGGGCTCCTGGGACTAGAAGTAGAAGTAGGATTATGGGTTGATCCTAAGCTCTTTTGATACATGAAGTTGTGTGACATTCATGACGCTATGAGCTGTTTGTTACTCTCCTGATTTGTACTCAATATAGTTGGGTATTTAAAACAGGTGACAATTTCTGGAAACCAGTCCTACATCTAGAGGCCACTTTGTAGAAACAACCTTTTAGATATCTCTCTGCCTTTCACTTTTTCATCCGTTTTATAAGCGCAGCTTGAAACTCAAATTTCATTGAGTGTTTAGAATGTTTCTCAGACTGAGTCTTTTGCAGTTTGTTTCTGATTTCATCAAGACATACAATAGTGTCTTGTTGGGTTTTTTTTCTGCTTTTTATTTATTCTTCTTTCATATATTAACATCCCAACTGCAGTGTCCCTACCAACAAGTCTTTCTCACCCACGTTCCCTTTACCCCAGATACACTCCCCATCCACTTCACCTCAGAAAAGAATAGGTATTCCAGAGGCATTAACCAAATACAGCATAACAAGCTACCATGAGGCACACTCACACAGTAAAGCTGGACAAGGCAATCCAGTAGAAGGAAAAG
Organism: Rhynchomys soricoides; assembly: GCA_019843965.1. Lineage (NCBI taxonomy): Eukaryota > Metazoa > Chordata > Mammalia > Rodentia > Muridae > Rhynchomys > Rhynchomys soricoides. Next base: position 1,575,774 of record JADRCH010000226.1, on the reverse strand, counting down.
GGACTCAAAGGCAGGCAAAAAGTCAGAGACCCTCTGCCACTTTTAGAAATCCCACAAGAACACCAAGCTATACAACTATAACATATATGCAGAGGACCTAGGTCAGTCCTATAAAGGCTCTCCGATCTCTGTGAGCCCACCGGAGTCCAGTCAGTTGATTCTGTGGGCCTTGGTCTTGTGCTGTCCTCAATCTCTCTGGCTCCTCCAATCCTTCCTTCCCCTCATCCACAATATTCCCTGAGTTCTGCCCAATATTTGACTGTGAGACTCTGAATCAGTCCCCATCAGTTGCTGAATGAAATCTCTCTGGCCTTTCTGATAATTATGCTATGGTCCTAGAACATTCTGCACATATGGCAAGCTACATGTTGGAGGTGGTCTTTCAATCTCTCCACTTGAGCCCTTGTCTGGTTATAGGACATGGCCAGTTCAGGTTTTGTGTTCCTATTACTAGGAGTCTTTGCTAGTGTCACCCTCATAGATTCCATGGAGTTTCCATTGCACTAGGTTTCTACCTCACTTCCAAAATGCTCCACAATTCCAATCATCTCCCCAAGTATTCTTCCCTTGACTCCCACATGATTCCTCCTGTTCTGATCCCCACAAGCTCCTGAGATGGAAATTTATTCTACTTCTACTTCTCCTTCAGAGGGAGATCCTTACAACTAACTTAAGCTACCCATGTTAATTAGCATCTCTGGGTCTGTGGCGTGTAACATGATTACCCTTTACAGCTAATATTTACTTATGTGTTAGTACTTTTGTTGTTTGCCTTTCTGGGTCTGGGTTACCTCTCTTAGAATGATTTTTTTCTAGGTCCAGCAAATTTCATGATGCCATTTTCCTAACAGCTGAATAACTCCATTGTATAAATGAACCACATTTTCTTTATCCATTCTTCAGTTGAGGGGCATCTGGATTTTTTCTAGTGTCTGGCTATTATAAATAGTCTGAACATAGTTGTTCAACTGTCCCTGTGATACCAGGCATGGAACAGATGGATCTTGAGGTTAATCTATTCCTAATACCTGAGGAACTATCATACTGATTTCCATAGTAGCTTTATGAGTTAGCACTCCCATAAACAATGGAAATGTTTCCCCCTTGCTCTACATCCTTGTCAGAATGAGCTGTCACTTCTGACTTTGATCTTAGCCATTCTGAAAGGTATAAGATGGAATCTGTAAGTTGTTTTGATTTTACTTCCCTGATAGCTAAGGCTGTTAAACATTTCTTTAAATGTTTCTTGGACATTTGAGATTCATCCACTGAAAATTCTGTTTAGCTCTTTATCCCATTTTTTAATTGGGTTGATTTGTTGATGTCAGGTTTATTGAGTTCTTTATATATTTTGGATATTAGTTCTCTGTCAGATGTGGTGAAGATCTTTTCCCAATATACAGGCTGCTGTTTTTTCCTATTGTCATTGTCCTTTGTCTTATATAAACCTTTCAGTTATGTGAGGTCCCATGTAGAAACTGTTGATATTGTTGCCTGGCCAATTGGTGTTCTATTCAGGAAATTGCCTCCTGTGCCAATACATTCATGGTTATTCCTCACTTTCTCTTCTATTAGATTAGTGTTCTGGTTTTATGTGGAGCTTTTTGATACACGTGGACTTGAGTTTTGTGCAGGGCAATAGGTATGGATCTCTTTGAATTCTTCTACATACCAACATCTAGTTATACCAGTTATTGTAGAGGCTTTCTTTTTTTCCATTGTATATTTCTGGCTTCATTATAAAAATCTCAGGTTTCCATAGGTGTGCTGATTTATAGCTGTGTCTTTGATACAATTCAATTGATCCATGTGTCTGGTTTTGTTTGTTTATTTGTTTTGCCAATACCATGTGGTTTTTACTATTATTTCTCTGTAGTAGCTTGAGATCAGGTATGGTGATACCTTTAGATGTTGTTTTATTGTTTAGGATTGTTTTAGATATCCTGGGTGTTTTTATTTTTTAATACAAAGTCAAATATTGTTCTTTCAAGCTCTGTAAAGTATTGTGTTGGAATTTTCATGGGGATTGCATTGAAACTGTAGATAGCTTTTTGTAAGATGGCCCCTTTTAGTAAGTTGATTCAGTCTATTCATTAAAATGCAAGATCTTTCCATATTTTGATATCTTCTTCAATTTCTTTTTACAAAGACTTAAAGTTTTAACCATACAGGTATTTCACTTGCTTGGTTAGAGTTATTCCAGGATTATTTTATGTTATTTTTGTGACTATTTGGTGTTGTTTTCCTTATTTCATCTTCATCCCCTTTGCCATGTTTATATTAGAAGGATACTAATTTTTTTTTAGTTAATCATGTATCCAGCAACTTTGCTGAAGAGGTTTATCAGCTGTAGGAGTCCTCTGGAAGAATTATTGGGGTTATATATACTATAGTGCCATCTTCAAATAGTGATACTTTGACAAATAGTCTTATTGCTGTGGCTAGAACTTCAAGTACTGTATTGAGTAGATATGGAGAGAATGAATAGCCTTGTCATGTTTCTGATTTTAGCGGAATTGTTTGAAATTTTCTCCATTTAATTTGAAATTGGATACATGTTTGTGGTAAATTGCCTTTAGTATGTTTAAGTATTTTTTCTGTATCCATGATCTCTTTAAGACTTTTAATATAAAGGGGTGTTTCATTTTGTCAAAGACTTTTTCAGCATCTAATTAAATGATCATATGATATTTTTTCTTTCAGATTGTTTATAGGGTGGATTACATTAACAGATGTTCTTATGTTGAACCATCTATGGATCTCTGGAATGAAGCCTACTTTATCATAGAAGATGATCTTTCTGATGTGTTTCTGTATTCAGCTTGCCAGTATTTTTGGAGTATTTTTGCATCTATGTTCACAAGGGAAATTGGTCTGTTCTTCTATTTCTTTGGTGAATCGTTGTGTGGATTGAGTGTCAGGGTAACTGTGGACATATAAAAGAATTTGATAATGTTCTTTCTGTTTCTATTTTATGGAATAATTTGAGGCAGATTGGTCTTAGCTCTTCTTTGAAATTCTGATAGAATTCTTTGCTACAACTGTCTGGCCCTGGACTTACTTTGTATTGTTAGGAGACTTTTAATGATTGCTTCTATTTCCTTGGAGGTTATAAGTCTATTTAAGTTGTTTATATGATCTTGCTTTAAATTTGGTACGTGGTATCTATTGAGAAAATTTTGTCCAGGTTTTTCCTTTTTCTTTTTAGGTTTTCTAATTTTGTGGAGTACAGGCTTTGAAGTACGACCTCATGAGTTTTAGTGTTTTTTTGGTGTCTTATTATGTCTCCCATTCACTTCTGATTTTGTTAATTTGGATATTTTCTTTCTGTCTTTTAGTGAGTTTGGGTCAAGGTTTGTCTATCATGTTGATTTTCTCAAATAACCAGCTCTTTCTCTCTTTGATTTTTTTTTATCTTGTTCTCTTTGTTAGCATTCTGTCTACATTCTGCCCCACAGTTACCCAGCAACAGCCAGGTATGCTCCACCCCACAATTACCTGGCAGAAGCCAGGTATGCCTGATACACTATATATGGGACTGCTTGCACCCTCCTTGCTCTCACTTGCTCTTGCTCTCTTATTCCTGCTCTTGCCTTCCTGCTTCTGTTCTCTTCCTATTCCACTCTCCCCTCTCTCCACTGTGCTCATGGCTGGACTTTACTCCTCTTCTTTCTCTCTCTCTCTTTCTGCCTCTATTACCCTCTCAACTCCCCTTCCCATTCCCTATTCTATACTATACCATCATGTGGCTGGTCCCTCAGGGGGAAGGGATGCCTCAGCATGGGTCCATGGAGGTAGCCCCTTCCCCCTCATCTCACCACACCTCCACCAAACATAGTCCCTCCTCTCTTTATCTTTTATAAATACATCATTGCTTTTACTTTATTGATTTTGGTTCTCAGTGTGATTATTTCCTCCTATTATTTCTCTTGGATGTGCTTGCTTTTTTGTTCTAGAGTTTTCAGGAGTGCTGATAAGTTGGTAGTATGAGATCTCTCCAGTTTCTTTTCTTATTACGTAATTATTTAGTGTCATAAAATTTTCTCTTAGCAAAGCTTTGATTGTGTCCCATAAGTTTGGATATGTTGTGCATTCATTTAATTTCTTTCTTTACTTCTGTCTTGACCCAATATTTATTCATTATAGAATTGTTCAGTTTCCATGAGTTTGTAAGCTTTCTGTTGTTGAAACACAGCTTATATCCATGATATTTTGATAGTATCTAGAGGCTTTTTTTTCTATTTTCTTTTCAATTTTCTTATATCTCTTGAGGCTTGCTTTGTGACTGAGTAGATAGTCAATTTTGAAGAATGTTCCCTGAGGTGCTGAGAAGAAGGTATACTCTCTTGTGTTTGGGTGAAATGTTATTTAGATGTCTGTTACGTCCTCTTAGCATCATTATCTCTCTGTTTGCTTTTTATCTAAAAAGACCTTTCATTGTTGAGAGTGGGGTATTGAAGTCTCCCACTACCCATGTTTGAAGGTTAGTGTGTGACGTAAGCTTCAGTAATGTTTCTTCTACAAATGTAGGTGCCCTTGCATTTGGAATTGAAATATCATTTTGGGAAACTTTTCCTTTTATCAGTTTGAAGTGTCTGTTCTGTTTCCTGTCTGTTCTGATTAATTGTAGTTTGAGGCCTATTTTGTTAGATATTAGAACACCAGCTTGCTTCTTGTGGGCTTTTGCTTAGAAAATATTTTTCCAACCCTTAAATCTGAGATGTTGAATTGTGTTACTCATGTGTAGCAGAAGGACAGATCCCATTGTTACATCCATCCTGTTAGTTTGTGAGAGATATCAATGACTAATGATTGCTAATTACTCATATTTTGCTGTAGAGTGTGTGTGTGTGTGTGTGTGTGTGTGCATGTGTATGTATGTATATTTGGTTTTTTTCTGGTGCGAGATTATTTAATGTCTGTGTTTTCATGATTACAGTTAATCTCCTTGGGTTGGACTTTTCCTTCCAGAACATTTTCTAGGACTGAATTTGTGGATAGATATTGTTTAAATTTAACTTTCTCATGGAGTATTCTGCTTTCTTCATCTATGATGATTTAAAATTTCACTGGGTATAGTAGTCTGAGCTGACATCTGCCTATCTTAGAGTCTGCAGTATATATGTTCAGGCTTTACTGGGTTTTGGAGTCTTCGCTGAGAAGTCACGTATACCTCTTATATATTAGTTGGCCTTTTCCCCTTGCAGCTTTTAATATTCTTTATTTGTTTTATGTGTTTGATTATTGTGTGGCAAAGAATTTTCTTTTCTGGTCCAATCTATTGGTGTTCTATAAACTTCTTGTACCTTTATAGGCATGTCCTTCTGTAGGTTAGGAAAATTTTCTTCTATAATTTCATTAAAAATATTTTCTGGACATTTAGCTGGGCATATTTTCCTTCTTGTGTTTTATTCATAAATATGGCCTTTTATAGTGTCTCAGATTTCCAGGATCTTTTATCTTAGAAAATTTTTAGGTTTAATATTTCTTTTGACTCATGTATTTCTTTTATTATTATCAGAGATTGTCTCATGTATATCTTGCATTCTGTCAGTGAAGTATGGTCATTTACCTACATTTTTCATTTCCAGAATTCCCTCAGTTTGTGATTTATTTATTGGGTCTATTTCTATTTCCAGGTCTTGAGTAATTTTATTTGTTTCTTTTAACTGTTTGGGTTATTTTTCTTGATTTTCTTCACAGGCTTTAAGGGATTTATTAATTTCCTCCAATATTTTTGATTGTCTTTTTCTGGATTTCGTTAAAGGACTTTTAAAATGTCCTTTTAAAGGACTTCTATCATCTTCATAAAGTTGGGTTTAAGCCCCTTTTCTTGTGCTTCATCTGTATTGGAAAATTCAAGGATTGCTGTAGTGGGATGACTGGGTTCTGGTGGTGACATATCCTGGCTGTTGTTGATTGTGTAGTTGCACCGGCACATAAACATCTGGATTGGGAGTGACCATAGGTCTGGGTATCAATTTCTGGGTTTGTCTTTGATGGATGGGTATTTTCTTCCTTGTTTTCTGTTTCCTTTCTGGTCTTCTGGCTAGAGTGGCCTATGGTTTAGTAGAGGGTCTCTCCCTAACTTGGGGGCTGGACTTCTGGTGGCCTAGATGACCTCTGGTCCAGCAGGGTTTGTTTGTTTGTTTTGTCCAACTTGGGGGCTGGAGTTCTGACCATGTATGTGACCTCTGATATGGTTTTCAGGGTGCTGTTCTTGTCTCTGGGTTCAGGATGCTGGCCTGGTTTCAGGTGTGGTAGGAAGCTTATACTGGATGCATTGCCTGGGATATCAACACACTAAGGTTTTAAAGAAATTTGTTTGCTTAGTTTTTAATTACCTAAATAATATCTCTATTTAATCAAGGTCCATAAATTCTTGAAAAATAATATTGCAATTGTTATAGAAAAAGTCATATGCTCTATTGTAATACAGTGTGGATAAGATGCCTGATAGTGTTCTATTTAATTTTACTAAATCTTGTATTCTTTTCAGTATTGGGATTGGTATCAAAATACTGAGCTTTTAAGTAAAGTTTCTTAAAGTCTCTGGGTGGAAGCTTGAGGCACAAGCTTGTGATAGTATCATGAACAGATCAAAACTATAATCACTCTATAGTCATGATAAAAGTTTCCTCCATGGATAATGTTATAAATTAGCAAAGGACATGCTAGACTATGTAGTGGAAATAGAAAGGAATTTAATCCTCCTTTTAAGCTCTTGATAACAACCATGACCATCATATGATAGTATTTGTGTTGCTACCACATAGAGACTGAGCAACCCCTCCCCTACTGTCCCAGTACATTTGTATTGAATGTTGAAACTGAGTGTGTAATAAATGCCTTTTCAGAAAGGACAATGGACGGCTTCCTTTAGATACAATGAAGCTTTGTTGAAGGAGTGAGAGAAGCTTTTCTGCAGGTCACAAATAGCTTAAAGTTACAGGACAGAAGACAAGTTGGCTTGATTGTGGCTAAGAGATAGGTGGGAGGGTAAAGACTCTAAATAGATTGAGTGTATGTATTTGAACTTTCTGCTGGCCCAAAGGAAAGGATACCTAGACATTCTTAGCTCTTATCAGATGTAGGACAAAAGGAGAAAAAGGTCAGACTTTGAAAGCTGTGATTAGCCATATAGGAAAATAAAATCAGACTCTCTTATGAGCTTTAGTAATTTCAGGTAAAATAAAAAATTCTTGGGCATGAATATTATATTCAGGATGAAAAACTCAGAGACATTTTTAATTGCTTTCCTTTTATCTTTTCCTTCCAACCATAACCTCTTTTTTTTTTTTTAAATTATATATATACTTTAAATTATTTATTTATGTATCTTATATTTATGAGTGCTCTCCCTACACGTCCATCTGCAGGACAGAAAATGGTATCACATATTGTTATAGATGGTTGTGAGCCATCATATGGTTGCTGGGAGTTGAACTCTGGACTTCTGAAAGAATAGCTACTGCTCTTAATCATGGAGCCATTTCTCTAGCCCCTATTTTGAATTATGTGTAGATGTGTATGTTTGCATTAGAGTATGACTCTCTGTGGAGGCCAGCAGAGGGTATTGAATCCCCTGTATGTGGACTTATGGAGCATTGTCCACTGCATAATATTGATTCTTGGAACCATACCCTAGTCCTTGAGAGGGTAAACATTCTTAACTGCTTAAGCATCTCTCCAACCCCAGCCTGTCACTTCTTCATTGAATGATTCGATGCTCCGATCTCAGCAGAAATAAAATAGCTACCCTTAAGCCTTCAGCTCAGATTCTTGCAATCCTTGAAAAGTTAGAATATTTGTACACATCTATATTCATATGCATGTACACTGCAATGAATGGGTTTGCACTATAAGTATGTGTGTAAAGATGGGGATTTAATTTGCTTTCCTTGATTTCTGTAAGGATTCTGTTTTGATTCTTCAGAATCAAGGCAGTAGGTTGCATATGCTGAAGGAACAACACAGGTTCTTGAAGAAATGGAATAGCAGAAAAAGATGTGGGGATATGGAAACACTCTAATACTTTTTATGCACTGAATTTTTTTGCTTGATTAGCTATTCAGACTGAGTTACTCAAAGATGAACTTTGGTGAGGTTGATCATGGAGTTGAATGGTATCATAGTCACTGGACTGAGCAGAGAATCATTCCCGATCAATGGACTTACCAGAGGCATAACTCAGAACCAGATGTTATCTAGAAACCCACACCTGTATATTTCAAGAAACATAAAAAAAGCATTTAGGAGCATTCCTGTAAAGGGAATTAATCTGATAGTAGACTTTAAATAATATTTTTTATCTGTTGTCTCAGCATACTAAATGCAGGTATCATAATTTTCTAGTGAAAGAGGATCTAGCTAAATTCTCAACAAAGAAGTTGCTCCTCATTAATTTTGTAAGGTGAAAAAAAGTTTTAAATATAGAAAAGTCTTGTTGGGACACATTTGCTGATTAAAAGCAGTAAAAATGAAAGTTTAATGCATTCTTAATGATGATTTAAAATATTGAAATCAGAATCTGTCAGGTGCCAGGTGCCAGGTGCCCAAAACATATCAAATCACACAGTTAGGCAACATTTCAGGTAAAATCCATTCCTTTACAACTACAAGTTTATAAAAGTTAAACGTGTGTCTTTGTTAGAGTTTCATTGCTGTGAAGATACACCATGACCAAGGCAACTCTTACGAAGAAAACATTTTATTGGGGGGGGGGCTGGTTTACAGTTTCAGAGATTTAGTCCACTATTATTGTTGTGGCAGCATCCAGGCAGATGTGGCACTGAAGAAGGGGTTGAGAATTCTACATCTTGATACAATGGCAACCAGAAGCATTAGGAGACCTCAAAGCCAATTTACACAATGACATACCAACTCCAACAAGGCCACACCTCCTAATAGTGCAATGTCCCATGGGCCAAGCATATTCAATCCAATACAATGTGTCTTCTGGGCTCAGCGGTGAACAGTAGTACCTAATACATTCCAATTTGCTTAAATACACAGAGCAAGCCCTTGGCTGACTCTTGTTATTTTCATAGAGATTATATGTCAACATCATTACTTGTATCAGTCTAAATACCAAATGCAAGGGTGGCTAAATCCATATTAGCAAACACTCTTGCTGTGATATTTTAAGTCTTTGGTATATTTTTACTTAGTGCTGGTGTAATGGCTTATACTAGAAACAGCCTTTGATATCTGCTATATCAATAGTCTTTCTACCAGCTCTGTAGAATGTGCACATTGCTCTTAGTACTTTTTTTATCTGAAAACCCTGAAGGAGAAACAAGTCATTGGCTTTGAATGAGGTTGTTATACTTTAATACAAGAGTTCTTATAACTGATAACTCTAGAATGCCCAGTCTATCTTCTTGACAGCTGGGTTCTATCCCTGAAAGTCTGGTTTCTTGTCTGAATAAAAGACAATTCTAGGTCCCTGAAAAGTATATCTTAAATAGGGTACCCAAGAGAATAATCAACAGATTCCACCATTCTTCTCAGATGAATACTCTTCAATTGATTAACTATCCCACTCCATTATTATATGTTATATCTTTTTCTGAATAATTCAGAAGAAAAAGTTCTGTGAGAAGTTAGCTTGGTTTATTACTGTATTTCAGGAAAAATACTTTTGAATATCTTTAGAAAGTCTTCATTTTGGTAGCTTGAAATACTCGATTTGAATACTAGAGAATAAGAGAGACTTTTTCAAACTAAGAAAAAATCAGAAAGGGGTTAATAACAGGGGTTAATAACAGAAGTAATAGGAAATGCTGGTAGGAAGTATTTCCATGGTACAGACTGTGGCATAATAAGAATAGCAGGCCAATTTGAACCATGCAATATTGAACTTGTTCATGAATACAAGATAGACGCTTTGTTAGGAAATCAATTGTCCATGACAGAAGAATTTCAGTATCTTGGCAAAATGCCTTAGGCAAGCAAAGAGAAGTCAAATACTTTCCTGACAACTGAAGTGGAATAACTTTTGATAGTATATGTTCTATCATGTGGCACAATTTGTCAACTTCCTCAAAAGAGTGACAGTCTACAGATGGTTGTATTTGTTAACGTCATCTACAAAAAAATTAACTAGGTCTCACAAAAGCATAAATCTATACTATACTACTATTAAATGAAAAAGCCCCATTGCTGTTTTAAGGGGCAAAAATAAGCTATGGAGTTATAAATCATGAGATTCCATACCTATCATCATCATTTAAAAAGTAAAAGTAATTATGTAGTGCTTGACGACAGGGTTAGAAAGTAGTCAGAAGGTGATACCCAAAAAGGCTTTCCAAAGACCTTTAATAATTCCTTCTTCCCTCCCTTCATTTCTTCCTCCTCCTTTTTCTCCTTCTCATCCGTACATTCCTTCTCCGCCTCCCTCCCCCCTCTCTTGTTTTCTTATAATGGATCCTGGGTAGCTGTATAGCCAAAGCTGGCTTTCTACTCATGGCAATACTTAGCTTCCTGATTTTGAAGATACAGGTGTGAGCCGCCATGCCTGGGAAGCATTCTGTGTTTATTCCCATATGTTTATTTCCATACTGCCTTGGGTACAGTAAAATTCTCCTTTCCACGTATCAACCTCATATCATTTCATGGCTTATGTGAGTTTCCTTAGGCCATACAGTCCTTCTTCAAGGCACAGTTTATGTTTACTTTGCTGTGTAGCTTCCACGAATTCTTCCATGGCTAGAGGATTTCATACTATCCTCAGAGTTATGATTCACTAGAAGGAATTAAGAATTCTGTAAATGTCATTCTATTAATGGGTATAGTTTATTACCGTTAGAAGATAGAGATTACATTAAGCAAAGGCAAAAAGCATTTGAAATGAATTCCAAAAGAAACCAGTTGGGAGCCTGCATTTATTCCCTGTTAGGGCTTCATGTAACCCTGTTAAGGCTTCACGTAGATTTCTGCCATGATTGACATGTAGCATTTGCAAAGTTCATACAATTAGGGATGTTCTCATGATTCCTGGTACACAGGATCTTTCATGTGGTTCAGTCACATAGATGTGACCTATCGGAGATACTCAAACCCTGGTAAAACTACACATAAATTACATTGTTAGTATAAGTCAGATGACCAGAATGAGCTGCATGGACCTGCAAGATTATTCTTATTAGTCAAGATATTCCCATGACTGAGGGGACATCCTCCACTATTCTATCCAGGAACGATCCTGAAGCACACACTTCTTAGGAATATAGAGTTGTAGCTTTCCTATAGAGACTACTTCCATGGCTCCTAGCTTAGGCCCTCCTATTCAAATCATGGCATTTTTCTAAAGATCTACATTTAGGATAACATTTATGTGACAGAAACAAAAAAGTATCAGCATGAAGATACTTAGCATTTAGTGGGCAACAGTGAGGGGTAGGAAAAGTCTTAAATCAATAATGAAATATCGATAAAGACATTACACATGGTGGCCTTGTTTCCATACTAACTTGATTATTTATTTCCTGCTTGATCTACTTTATGATAAATAAATGCAAAATGTATTTAGCATAGCAAGAAGATGATGGTGAACTAAATTTTATGTTCATATTCTATCCTGAGAAGGTTTTAACAACATTTTCTTGTACATTGGGCCATGTGTATGAGTATTACTTTGTGACTTATCTACAAAGGTGGTTTAAATTTAACAGACTCAAGGTTATACCATATTGGAATATGTCAATGCTATGATTCAATTTCTACACAGAACAAATAAGTAAGGATTACAAAGGTATTTGAGATGTCTTTCCAGCAGATCTGATCCCTTCTCACTTACCAAATACAATTATGGGCAGGAAGCATTACTCCCAGCCATAATGTAATTATTTTTAGGTTCAAAGTCAGTTGGGGACAAAGCCAATTACTCTGCCTCTGTATACAGTCTTATACTAAGACTGGTTTCTATTAAGTGCTTTTATAGAGCAGAATTTGCCTGTCTTGTAGGAAGGGCTTAGGCAAAATTCTGAATTGCTGCCATAGCTAATAAATATACTATACTTTATATAATTATTATTTATACTCTATGTTTCTATCATCTATTACCTATCATCTATAATTTTTAAAAATCATCTATTTATTTCCCATTTTTCTATCACTTAAGTAGTTATCATTTATCATATGTGTCTTTCATCTATCAATCTATTATCTGTCATCAGTTCATCATCTATATGTCATCTGTTTATTATCTACTATTTATATATCTGTCTTCTATAGTTCTATCTATCTATCTTCATCATCATCATAATCTATTTATCATTCAATCAATTAGCTATCTAGAATTTAGATTTCTTTGGGGTAATAGAAATAAGTAGTCATTGATGTAAATTACTGTTGCCACAGTCAATTCCTAAACCACAGAGGTCTGTAAGTCCCTTCAACCTTCAGCATCTGCCGTGGATGACCATTCTTCCCAAACGTTTTAAACACTCTTTAGTCTATATTTTTATTCTTGTGGTTGTTGTTTGGAGACAGAGTAGCATGGGAGTACAAGATGGTCTGAAACTTGCTATGTAGCTGAGGATGGCTTTGAACATTCAATCTTCCTTTCTCCACCTCTCAAAGAATCAGGATTATGAATATATCCCACCTTTCCTAGTTTGTTCTCAATCTTCATTCAAACAGTAAAGAGGCCTAGCCTTTCCCTGTGACAGATCCAGTCATTAACTGTATTACCCCTGACTCAATCTGCCCACTGTACTAAGTTCTCTGTATTTACAGACTGACTTCAATGTTGTCTACTTCTTGAAAAAGAAGTTTCCCTAAGTTATTTGTTCTGGTTAATACATCACTTTCCTCCCAATACTGCTCCAATTAAAAGTGAATTCTGTGCATTCCATTATGTCTAAACTTGTACTTGTGTCCCCTAAAACACTATCTTATGGACCAAAGTGTTGCTTTTTGATACTGTATATCAATGGGCTAAGTAAAAAAAAGGACGAGTGATTTGTTAGGTCCTTCAAGCTAGAGTTAGATGGATGACAGTCACACTTGAACAGAATCTATTTTGAATATGCTGTATAGTCTCTATAGGATTCTTTATTTCAGGATTTGGTTGATTATTATTAGGGACTCAGATTTAAGAAAAAGAATAAATATTATTCCATAATAACAGAACCTACCAGTTTTGTTGTTTATTATTGTAGTTCTGCTTAATACATTCTATTCACAATAACAAATATGTACACATACAGAACATGATGTGTACTGTCAATCATACTAGTTTCTATATTTTCACATTAGTTCCAGAGGGCTTTCGAACATCTGGTCATGAGGATTTATGGATTTACAGACCTCTACCATATGGTCTCTTGGGGAGTTCTGGAATATCTTTCCTAATGTTATTTAATACTAGATGTAACTTAAAATGCTGATTAAAAGATATTGACATATCACTAGAGTTAAAATCATTCATCAACAGACTATCCAGTTTATCATTTTATTGTGCGAACAAATGTTCTCCCAGAGCAGTGCTACTCATGTTTGTGATGTGTCAACAGACCTTGCCAGATTGTAAAGGCAGAGAAGGAGGTCTTAGTGAATGCTATTGGGTAGCAGTATCCTCAGAGATCAAAGGACTCCATTCTGCAAGGAGGCTTAAAGAGTCAGAAGGAAAACAACTCAAAATAGCTTTAGGAAGTCTCTGAAATAGACCAGATCCACTATCTTCCTCCACCCTACCTGTCAACAGGAATAAACAAAAATTACTGTGAGAGTCATTCCTGAGAGAAAACAAGCTAAAGAAGAATGAGACTGAACCAGCTGCCTGGAAGAGGTTTAGACTAAATGTATTATTTGAAAAAGACAGTCAAACCTGTTGGAGCTGCCTCTAGGTTGTATGGTGTGATGCAGGTTTCCAGCTTTAGTGAGCTGTTACCTTTGCTGGGTTGGGCCTTAGTGAGACATGGCTTTGTTCTAGGTAGGATTATTATTGCTGGGATGAAACACCATGACCAAAGCAAACTGGGGAGGAAAGATTTGGCTTACACTTTGTCAGCCTTGCTTGTCATTATAGGAAGTCAGGACAAGAACTTAAACAGGACAGATACCTGGAGGTTGTCACTGATGTGGAGGCCACAGAGGAGTCCTGCTCTGGCTTTCTTTTTATGCCTTACTCAGCCTGCTTTCTTATAGTTCCTAGTACCACTATGGGGCACCAGGAACAGTAGGCTGTGGACTTCCCCCATCAGTCATTAATTAAGAAAATTTCCTGCACTTGCCTACAGCACAATCTTATAGAGGCAATTTCTCAATTGAGGGACCCTGTTGATGATGACTCTAGCTTGTATCAAGTTGGCCAGCACAGACTCCATATCTGGGATGAATACATGTGTGTGTTGCATTTACCTAGGTCTATGTAAGAAGTCTTGTTACTCAACAAATGGATGGGTTGATTTTCGGAGCTTGGGTAAAATGCTAACAGAAAATATACCCTTGCTCCAAGATTCAAGGAAGACACCATTGTCAAACTGGATTTCTTTCATTATATACCCAGTTTTTTATTTTTTACCCTCAACTGCAATTTTCTCTATAAATGTCACTGATTTTTAACTCAAATTTTCCATTCTCCCCCTACCTCCCTCCCCTCTTGTTTTTTTATAATGGATACTGGATGGCTATGAGGCCAAAGCTGGCTTTCTACTCATGGCAATACTTTGCCTCCTGATTTAGAAGATACATGCCTGGGAAGCATTCTGTGTTTATTCCCATACATTTATTTCCATACTGCCTTGGGTACAGTAAAATTCTGCCTTCCATCTACCTACCTCATATCATTTCATGGCTTACGTGAGCTTCCTTAGGCCATACAGTCCTTCTTCAAGTCACAGTTTATGTTTCTTTCTCTGTGTAGCTTCCAGAAATTCTTCCATGGCTAGAGGAACTCAAACTGTCCTCAGAGTTATGATTCACTAGAAGAAATCAAGAATTCTGTAAATGTCATTCTATTGATGGCCATAGTTTATTACAGTTAGAAGATAGAGATTATATTAAGCAAAAGTAAAAGGCATTGAAGTGAAGTCCAAATTTTAGCTATTATACCATTTTACACTGTTGATAGACAAGCCATTATGAGAAGTATTTCTGTTTCATTCATTCTAACCTATATGGCATAGGGTTACTTCAGTGAGACTATGAAAAGGGACAGTGGATTATTTTCGACATTGGGAATATTCCATATCTAGATCATTGATGGTCTGAAATTCTCTTTCTCTTCCATATCTAGATTATTGATGGTCTCAAATAATAGCTGTACTTTTCACTTTTGCTTTCAAGATTTTCTCTGAAAAATAACTCATCCTTGTTGTGGTCAGAGTGTCCTGTAGAATAGGTTTTAGAGTTGGCTAGAGTGATTAGACAATTAAATAGAAGATAACAATGTACATGATACAGGCTTTGGGGCAGCAGACATGGTATCTTGTTCATTGCTATAATTCCATTTCCACACACTCAGTGTCCCATTTATAGTTTGTACTTTAAAAATATTTGTTGAAGTGAATCAAACTTATATATTAAGGATAAAGTACAAGATGCTCTCTACATTCACTCATTATGTGTCAAACAAATTTCTGGGTCTAGAGCTTTCATTCTGGCCCATTCTGATGATCTGTTATTCTTCCCCTTGGTTCCAGGGGCTTATTCACGTTAGGAAATAAGAGCTGGCATCTCTATCTTTATCTCTAGCATCTATGTCTGTATATGTCTATATCTATATGCCTATCTAGTTATATATTCAAGTATCTATTTCTCTCCTCTTTTCCTATCTATCTATCTATCTATCTATCTATCTATCTATCTATCTTTAGCCAAGAAAACATACATATGAGTAACATTATAGGGATACACACACACACACACACACACACACACACACAATGAAAAAGTAGGCAATGAATTGAAAAAGAACAAGAAGTGAACAGTGAGAGGCTTGGGGGAGAAATGGAAAGGAGTAAATGATATAATTATAATGTAACTTAAAAACTAAATGATATGATAAAAAAAAGTAACCTAAATAGCAGTCATTTATTAGTTTGGTTTAGTCTTCTCTTTAATTTTTATATACACCCTAATTGGGTTAAAACTCTATGAAACAAAATCTACAACTAACAAAGCCACCATTCTGACATTTGTGACATTCCTAATCCGTAGACTTGGCTTTCTACTTCTTTTGGGATAATACATACAGAAACAAAGATGGTTCAATATAATTTCCTTTGGGAGTGATTCCAAGTTCCCATTTGTGCAGATTCTATTATGGACATTAGTTTTTCCTGAGAAAGGTCTGAGAAGTCAGTCTTGAGGCTTCAGTCTGCCCCTTGGAAAGGCTCACTGGGTGAATGAAGGTGAATCTGTTCTGTTTCTTCACAGTTCCACATATGTGATAATCTGTTATCTTTCTCCGCCAGAACTCTGTGCCCCGGAGCTGATCTAAAAAAAAAAAAAAAATACTTTTAAAAGATAAAGTTGTCTGAGATACACCTGAACTTTCTTTCTCATTGGTTCACCACATTTCCTTTTCTTTGTTCAGCAGAGCTCAGTGGTCTAAAATTAGTTGGGACAGGACCCAAACATGGTATTTATTAATATTAATACAGTATAAAAGTTAGAACAATATTTTACCCAGAACTCCAAGATTTTGACCACTGAGCCTGAATTTAAAAGCCTGAGCCTATAACAGGCATCTTCTCATTTCTATAATTTTAAAATATGGCAAAATTATAGACATTTTGTGAAACCATCAAATAAAACAATATAGTAATCTAGTGTGGTTTTTGCTACATGCTACAGTAAACATACCTGAATTAGAAAAAAGAAAGGGAGAAAAGAAGATTTCATCAGAGTAGCTGGAGGACAGAGAAAGGACTCTAAGGGGTATGAGGAAAAGACTTTGAAAGAGCTGAACTGAAGAATAGAAGAAATGCTTTAAAAGGAGAATACTGATTCCAATAGTCTTGAGGATACAGGAAATTGTGTTGATTAGGTAGGTAGGAGGACATTGTACATGACATGGAGAGAGGCAGGGGTCAGACCCATCCCACAGTCGCTATTTTGGTTTTGAAATCTTTAGTTACATATAAGAGCTGGAGCATGGGGTTGAGCCATTTTACAAAAGGAATTATTCAACTGAACTTCTTGATGCACCAGATTTGAGGTCCCTCCTCAAATATTCCAGCGACTATCCAATCAATTGGTCCTGAAATAATGTGAAAGGATGCTATTATGTTTTATGCTTGCCATGAAAGGACCAGGTACTATCATCAGTGTAATTAAAGTAAAAGCATTTATTCATTTATTCATCTCTTAGGAAATATGTACTAACTGCTTGGGTCAAACACATGAGTAACTGAAACAAGAGGCATATTGTGAGCCTCTAACCCTGTGATGAAAGAGCAGCTACTTAGATCTCCAAAATTAGTGAATATTTCATGTTCATTTAAATCTGGCTTAAATCTGTTCAAAGATTATCTTGACACAATTTTTGACTGTCTAGATCAAAGACCCTTTTTCTTTTACTCTTCTGCTCAGAAGTCAATTGTAATATTTATATTGGGATTCAATCCTTAGATATAGGGTCATCTCTGAGGAGCCTCCTATGCAGGATACTGATTAGCCAAGTGTGTGAGAGCACTGAAGCTCATAAGGGAAACAAGAAGGAATAAGAACTGAAGAATTCTGACAGAGAACACAATCATACACAAGCTTCAGAAAAGAGGTTGGGATAATTAGCTGTGTTCCTTACGAATTATCCTTTTGGGTAATAACCTCTTCTTAGATAGATGGCTTACATATATTTCTTTTCATAAGGCTGTTTCTTTACTCTGTAGGTAATTTCTTTGGATACGTAGGATTGTTTTATTTTGATGTATACATTAGTCAATGTTCTCTGAAGGAAGATAATTGATGAAATGAATACATATTTTTTATTGGATATTTTATTTATTTACATTTCTACTGCTGTCCTATTTCCTGGTTCCCCCCAGAACTCTCTATCTTATCCTTCCTCTCCCTGCTTCTATGAGAATGCTCCTCTCTCACAAAACCACTTCCACATCACCACCCTGAGATTCTTCTACACTGGGGCATCGAGCATTCACAGAACCAAGGGCCTCTCCTCCTATAGATGCTAGACAATCCCATTATCTCCTACATATGCTGCTGGAGCTATGGTTCCCTCCATGTGTACTCTTTGGTTGGTGATTTAGTCCCTGGGAGCTCTGGGGGGTATGGTTGGTTGATATTGTTGTTCTTTCTACGGAGTTACAAACCCGTTGAGCTTCTTCGCTCCTTTTTCTATCTCTTCCATTGGCATCCCCATGCTCAGTCCATTGGTTGGCTGTGAGCGCCTCAGGAGAGAGCTAAAACAGCCAGAGCGTCAGCAAGCAATTCTTGGCATCTGCAATAGTCTCTGGGATGGATCCCCAGGTGCAGCAGTCTCTGGATGGCCTTTCCTTCAGTCTCTGCTCCACACTTGGTCCCCATATTTCCTTTACACAGGAGCCATTCTGGGTTAAAAATTTGGAGATGAGTGGGTGGCCCCATCTCCCAACCGGGGGCCTTGCCTAACTTCTGGATATGGTCTATACGTGTATCCCTCTCTTTGTTGGGCATTTCAGCTAATCTCATCCCTGTTGGGTCCTGAGAGCCTCTTGCTTTCCTGGCATCTGGGGCTTGCTGGTGGTTACCCCCAGTTCCCCATTTCCCATTGCTGGACAACTCTGTTCAAATTCCCGACCCTCTGGATATCATCCCCCTGTCAGCTCATAGCTGATCTTGCCCTCTTTTTTATCTTCCCACGCCTCTCTTCCTCCTCAGTCCCTCCCACCATCTACCTCCCGAAAGTACAGTGCTCACCCTTTTAAGAAGGACTGAAGCATCCACATTTTGGTCCTCCTTCCTGAGCTTCATATGGTCTGCGAATTGTATGTTGGATATTCCAAGCTTTTGGGCTTATATCTACTTATTAGTGAGTGCATACCATGTGTGTTCTTTTGTGACTCAGGATGATGTTTTCTAGTTCCATCCATTTGCCTAAGAAGTTCAAGGAGTCTTTATTTTTAATAGCTGAGTAGTACTCCATTGTGTAAATGTACAACATTTTCTGTATTCATTCCAGTGTTAAAAGACAGCTTGATTCATTCCAGCTTCTAGCTCTTATAAATAAGGCTGTTATGAACACAGTGTAGCAAGTATCCTTGTTTTATGTTGGAGCATCACAAGGGTATATGCCCAGGAGCGGTATAGCTGGGTCCTCAGGTAGTACTATGTCCCATTTTCTGAGGAACTGCCATATGTTTTCCAGAGTTGTTGTACCAGTTTGCAATCCTACCAAGAATGAAGGGGTGTTTCTCTTTCTCTATATCCTCACAGTACCTGCTGTCAGCTAAATTTTTTGATCTTAGCCATTCTGACTGGTGTGCGGTGGAATATCAAGAATGATTTGATTTGCATTTCCCTCATGACTAAGTGTGTTGAACATTTCTCTAGGTGCTTCTCAGCTATTCATTATTCCTCATTTGAGAAATCTTTGTTTAGCTCGGTACCCCATTTTTAATAGGGTTACTTGGTTCTCTAGAATCTAACTTTTTGAGTTCTTTGTATATACTGGATATCAGCCCTCTATCAGATATAAGATTGGTAAAGATCTTTTCCCAATCTCTTGGTTGCCACTTTGCCTATTGATAGTATTCTTTGACTTACAGAATCTTTGCAATTTTATGAGGTTCCATTTGTCAATTGTTGATATTAGAGCATAAGCCATTGGTGTTCTGTTAAGGAAATTTTCCCCTGTACCCGTGTGTTCAAGGCTCTTCCCACTTTTTCTTCTATTAGTTTCAGTGTATCAGGTTTTATATGGAGGTCCTTGATCCACTTGGACTTGAGCTTTATACAAGGAGATAAGAATGGATTGATTTGCATTCTTCTACATGCTGACCTCTAGTTGAATCAGCACCATTTGTTGAAAATGTTGTCTTTTTTCTATTAGATGGTTTTAGCTTCTTTGTCAAAAATCTAGTGACTGTAAGTGCGTGGGGACATTTTTGATTCTTCAATTCTATTGCATTGATCTACATGCATGTTTCTGTACCAATAACCTGAAGGTTTTTTTTTAAATCCCTATTGCTCTGAAATACAACTTTGAGTCAGGGATGGTGATTTCCCCACAAATTCTTTAATTGTTGAGAATGGTTTTCGCTATCCTGGGTTTTATGTTATTCCAAATGAATTTGAAAATTGTTCTTTCTAACTCTATGAAGAATTGAGTTGGAATTTTGATGGGGATTGCATTGAATCTGTAGATTGCTGTTGGCAAGATAGCCATTTTTACTATGTTAATCCTGCCAGTCGATGAAAAATCTTTCCTTCTTCTGAGATCTTCTTCAATTTTTTTCTTCAGAGACTTGAAGTTCTTGTCAGACAGATCTTTCCCTTGCTTTGTTAGAATCATATGAAGGTATTTTATATTGTTTGGGACTATTGTGAAAGGTGTCATTTCCCTAATTTCATTCTCAGCCTGTTTATCTTTTGAGTAGGGGAAAGCTACTAATTTTTTTTAAGTTAATTTTATATTCAGCCACTTTGCTGAAGTTGTTTATCTGGTTTAGGAGTTCTCTAGTGGGGTATTTGTGGTCCTTTAAGTATACTATCCTATCATCTGCAAATAGTGATATGTTGACTTCTTCCTTTCCAATTTATTTCCCTTTGGCCTCCTTTTGTTGTCTAATTGTTCTGGCTAGGATTTCTAGTACTGTATTGAACAGGTAGGAAGAGAGTGGGCAGCCCTGTCTAGTCCCTGATTTTAGTGGGATTGCTTCAAGTATATCTCCATTTAGTTTGATGTTGGCTACTGGTTTGCTGTATATTGCTTTTACTATGTTTTGGTATGGGTCTTCGATTCCTTATGTTTCCAAGACTTTTACCATGAAGGGGTGTTAAATTTTGTCAAATGCTTTTTCTGCATCTAATAAGATGACCATGTGGGGTTTTTTCCTTTGAGTTTGTTTATATAGTGGATTACATTGTTGGATTTCTTTATATTGAACTGTCCCTGAATCACTGGGATGATGCCTACTGGATCATGTTGGATGATCATTTTAGTATCATCTTGGATTTGGTATGCAAGAATTTTATTGAGTGTTTTTGCATCAATATTTGTAAGTGAAATTGGTTTGAAGTTCTCTTTCTCTGTTTGGTCTTTGTGTGATTTAGGTATAAGGGTAATTGTGGCTTCATACATTTGGGTAGTGCTCCTTCTGGTTCTATTTTGTGGAATAGTTTGAAGAGTATTGCTGTTAGGTCTTTGAGTCTCTGATAGAAATCTGCACTAAACACATCTGGTCCTGGGCTTTTTTTGTTTGTAGTCTTTTAAGAACTACTTCTGTTTCTTTAGGGGTTGTTGGAATGTTTATATGCTTTATCTGATCCTGATTTAACTTTAGTACCTGGTATCTGTCTAGAAAATTGTCCATTTCAGCCAGATTTTCCAGTTTTGTTGAGTATAGGCTTTTGCAGTAGGATTGATGATTTTTTGAATTTCTTTGGTTTATGTTGTTATGTCTCCCTTTTCATTTCTGATTTTCTTAATTTGGATACCATCTTTGTGCCTTCTGGTTAGTCTGGCTAAGGGTTTATCTATCTTGTTGATTTTCTCAAAGAACCAGCTCCTGGTTTTGTGGATTCTTTGTACAGTTATTTTTGTTTCTACTTGTTTGATTTCAGCCCTGATTTTTATTATTTCCTGCTGTTTACTCCTCTTGTGTGTATTTGCTTTTTTTTTTTTTTTTGTTCTAAAGCTTTCAGGTGTGCTGTCAAGGCACTCAGTGTTATGAGTTTTCCTCTTAGCACTGCTTTCATTGGGTCCCATAAGTTTGGGTATATTGTGCCTTCATTTTCATCAAATTCTAAAATGTCTTTAATTTCTTCCTTATTTCTTTCTTGTCCAAGTAATCTTTGAGTAGAGCATTGTTCAGCTTCCATGTGTATGGTAGCCTTCTATTGTTTTTGTTTTATTGAAGACTAGCTTTAGTCCATGGTGCTCTGATAGAATGCATTGGACTATTTTAATATTCTTGTATCTGTTGAGGCCTGTTTTGTGACCGATTATATGGTTAATTTTGGAGAAGGTACCATGAAGCTCTGAGAAGGTTTATTATTTTGTTTTAGAATGAGATATTCTACCGATATCTCTTAATTGTATTCGGTTAATAACTTCTATTAGTTTCACTGTGTCTCTGTTTTTTTTTCTGTTTCCATGATCTGTCCATTGATGAGAGTGGGTGTTGAATTCTCCCACTATTATTGTGTGAGGTGCAATGTATGCTTTGAGCTTTAGTAAAGTTTCTTTTATGAATGTGGGTGCCCTTGGATTTGGAGCATAGATGTTCAGAATTTAGAGTTTATCTTGGTAGATTTTTCCTTTGACATGTAAGAAGTGTCCTCCTTTATCTTTTTTGATAAATTTTGGTTGAATGTTGATTCTATTTGATATTAAAATGGCTACTCCAGCTTCTTTCTTGGGACAATTTGCTTGGTAAAATTTTTCCAACCTTTTACTCTGAGGTATTGTCTTTCTCTCTGAGGTGCATTTCCTGTGTGCAGCAAAATGTTGGGTCCTATTTATGCATCCAGTCTATTATTCTATGTCTTTTTATTGGGGAATTGAGTCCGATGATGTTAAGAGATACTAAGGAAAAGTGATTGCTGCTTCCTGTTATTTTTGCTGTTAGAGGAGGAATTATGTTTGTGTGGCTATCTTCTTTTGAGTTTGTTGAAAGAAGATTATTATTATTATTACTATTATGATTATTAATTATTATTTTTGCTTTTTCTAGGGTGTCATTTCCCTCCTTGTGTTGGTGCTTTCCATCTACTATTCTTTGTAGGGCTGGATTTATGTAAAGATATTGTGTAATTTTGTTTTTGTCATTTAATATCTTGGTTTCTCCATCTATGGCAATTGAGAGTTCTGCTGGGTATGGTATCCTGGGTTGCCATTTGTGTTCTCTTAGGGTATGTATGACATCTGTCCAGGATCTTCTGGCCTTTAGAGTCTCTGGTGAGAAGTCTAGTGTAATTCTGATAGGTCTGCCTTTATATGTTACTTAATCTTTTTCCCTTACTGCTTTTAATATTCTTTCTTTGTTTTGTGCATTTGGTGTTTTGACTATTATGTGATGGGAAGAATTTCTTTTCTGGTCCAATCTATTTGGAGTTTTGTAGGCTTCTTGTATGTTCATGGGCATTTCTTTTTTTAGGTTAGGGATGTTTTCTTCTATAATTTTGTTGAAGATATTTACTGGCCCTTTAAGTTGGGAATCTTTATTGTCTTCCATACCTATTATCCTTAGGTTTGGTCTTCATATTGTGTCCTAGATTTCCTGGATCTTTTGGGTTAGGAGATTTTTGCATTTTGCATTTTCTTTGACTGTTTGGTCAATGTTTTCTATGGTATCTTCTGCACCTGAAATTCTCTGTTCTGTTTCCTGCATTCTATTGGTAATGCTTGCTTATATGACCCCTCATCCCTTTCCTAGGTTTTCTATCTCCAGGGTTGTCTCCCTTTGTGATTTCTCTATTGTTTCTATTTCCGTTTTTAGATCCTGGATGGTTTTGTTCAATTCGTTCACCTGTTTGGGTGTGTTTTCCTATAATTCTTTAAGGGATATTTGTGTTTCCTCCTTAAGGGCTTCTACCTGTTTACCTATGTTCTCCTGTATTTCCTTAAGAGAGTTATTTATGTCTTTCTTAATGTTCCCTATCATCATCATTATGAGATGTGATTTTAAATCCAATTCCTGCTTTTCCAATGTATTAGGGTATCCAGGACTTTTTGTAGTGGGAGAACTGCGTTCTGATGATGCCAAGTAGCCTTGATTTCTATTGCTTATGTTCTTGTGCTTTCCTCTTGCCATTTGGTTCTCTCTGGTGTTAATTTGTCTTGCTGTCTCTGACTAGAGTCTGTCCCTGCTTTGAGCCTGTGAGCCTGTGTGTCATCATTCCTAGGAGACCAATTCTCTCGGGGAGGGATTTTGATGTAGAGGTATGTGTCACAGGGTTAGTTCTGTGGTGCTGATGGAAACCTGAAAGATTCTGTCCCTGAGTGCTCTGTGGTTCCTGTGCCCTGTGGTCTCCTGGCAGCTTGCTGTTTGGCCAGTTTTTGGAGCAAAAGTGTTGGTCTCACTTGTGAACTTAGGAATGACAGCACTTCTGGGAGACCAGCTCTCTCAGGGTGGGATTTGGATCTGGAGAGCTTTGCCACAGGGTTAGCTCCAGGGCTTGCATGGAGACCAGAAGGCATGAATACATATCTTAAAAGGTGATTTGCTACTGGATTCTGTGATGCTGTCTGTGAAATCCAACTACTGTTATCTAATCCTAGAGAGGCTGAGTAACTGGAAATTATTCAGACCAAAATGTTTGTTATCTTATCTTTTGGTGCTGAAGGCCCAGAGCACTTCTGAGAGCCAGTAGTCATCCTTTTGCATTGGAATCACAAAGAAGCTGTTTCTAACATCAGCTGAGGAATGCCACAGCAATTAGAAAGATGGGCTTACCAGCAAAAACATGAATAATCAGTCAAAAGCAACTTCTAGTGAATCTATAGCCTTTTATCTCAGCTATCACTAGAGGTGAATCCTGCATTTAATGTATGCCTTCCTGCTTCAAACAATCTAATAAAGAAAGTCTCACACTGCAATTTGTCTATTCCAGATCTCCTCAAGTGATTAGCCATCACAATGTAATTCTGTTGTATATCTTTCTTTTTATTGGCTATGGTTTTTAAATCAAATTTAAACAATAACTGCCTAGAACAACATTATGTAGTCATTCTCCTTATCACTGCCTATGTTTTATTCTAGGAGGTTGTAACTGTCAGGTCTTATTTAAATCTTTCATCTATTTTTGTATTGATTTTGTAAGTTCTATTAGAGAAGGGTCTGACTTTATTCTTTTCTATATGGATATCTGCTTTTTCCCAGCACCACTCATTGAAGAGACTCTCCATTTCCTCTTGTATTTTCTGACCATATTTGTTCAAGATTAACTGGCTGACAATTCATGGTTTTGTTGTTTTTGTTGTTGTGTGTTTTTGTTGTTGAATGTGTTGACTTGTGTTTGTGCATTTGTGTGGGTGCAGGTTAGAAGTCAGCATCCAATGTCTTACTCAACTGCTCTCCATCTAATTTTTTTGAGACATGATATCTTATAGAACCTAGATCACATTAATTTGAGTAGCTTGGCTGACCAATGGACTTCAGTGATCCTCCTTGTCTCTGCTCACCCGCAAGTATCGGCACAAACTACTAAACCTTAATTTTTCATAATGGATGATGTTCAAACTTATATTTACATACTTATAACGAAAGTTTTATCACTGTGAAATCTTTCCTGATATGTTTCTTTATTAATGTTTTCCTTGTATATTTTCTTAT
The DNA here is from genome assembly GCA_019843965.1 of Rhynchomys soricoides. NCBI lineage: Eukaryota > Metazoa > Chordata > Mammalia > Rodentia > Muridae > Rhynchomys > Rhynchomys soricoides. Next base: position 1,550,326 of record JADRCH010000226.1, on the reverse strand, counting down.
CACATAAATCTGGGATTTACAAGTACATATTTTTAGGATAAACCTTTTTATTTATGTTGAACACATTCCCTTCCATTGCTCCTCCCTCCCCCTTTGTCCTCCTTCATCTTCCTGCTATTACTCTTTGTTTTCCTAGACCAATGTCATACATGTAGCAAGATTTTCTGTCTACTTAACAATCTATGAACAACATATGAGAGATACATATAATATCTGTGGTTCTGAAATTGGATTAATTTGCTTAATATGACTATGTTTGAATAGATATTTTTTACAAAAAGCCTCATTTTTTCTGTCTGAAACAATTCTTTTGTGTATACATATTATGTTTTTATTTTCCATCCCTATGTTGGTAAACACCTAAGCTTGTTCCATAGCTATTGTGAACAGTGATGCAAGTATCTGTATAGAATTTTCTCTTGTGGAGTCCTTTGCATAAAAATATACAAGAGGTATATATAACTATGTCATATAGTAATTCTACTTTTAAGGTTTGAGGAGCTTCCATAAAAATTCTGTACTGGATACACTAATTTACACCCCCAACAGCAGTTTATAAAGCTACCTTTCTATATATATTATCATTTGCATATATTATTTGTATTCTTAATAGCTACCATTTTGACCAAATTAAAATGAAAAATGTCATTTTAATTTGCATTTCTCCAATGGCTAGTGAGGTTGAATATGCTTTAATGTGTTTAATGACCATTTGTATTTTATCTTTTTTTTTCCAATAATTTTTAAAATTTACTTTACATCCTAATCACAGAACCCCTCCTCTCCTAGTTCTACCCTTACAAATTCCTCCCTACATTGCTTCCTCCCCTCCAAAGAGAAGGGGTAGCTCCTCCATTGGTACCACTCAATCAATATTGGAGCATCTTATCCCAGCAGGACTAGGCACATCTTCCTCCACTGATGCCCAACACCAGCAGTCCAGATAAGGGAAATGGATCAAATGGCCAGAAACAGAGACCAGGATAGCCCCTATGCCATATGTTTGGGGATCCACATGAAACTGAGCTGCACATTTGCAATAATATGTAAGAGATCTACATCCAGCATCTGCATACTTGCTGCTTGGTGGCCCAGTCTCTGTGAGCCCCCATGGGCCAAACTTAGTTGACTCTGTAGGTCTTTTTTAGATGTTCTTGACCCTCTAGCTTACTAAATTCTATCCCTGATTCTTCCACAAGACTTCCTGAGATCTACCTGATGTTTGGCTATGAATGTCTGCATCTACTTCTATCCTTTGCTGGATGAAACCTCTCAGGAGATAGTTATGCTAGGTTTCTTATGCAAGCATGATGGTATATCATCAATAGCATCAGTGGTTGCCTCTTTCACATGGGATGAGTCTCAAGTTGGGACATTCATTGGTTGCCTGGTTCCTCAGTCTCTGCACTATCTTTGTCCCTGCACATCTTGTAGGCAAGAGAAATTTGGGTTTGAAGGTTTTGTGGGTAGATAGATGTCTCTCTTTCTTCTCTGGAAGTTCTGCCTGGCTACAGGAGGTACCCTTTCCATCACTATATCCCCCATCTGGTAGGAATTTCAGCTAGGTTTGCCCCCATAGACTCCCCAAAGCCTCCCCTATCCAAGGCCTCCAGCTAGTGCCAGAAGTGCCCTATCCACTTACATTCTCACCCCCAGCCAGCTCCCTACCTCCTCTCCCCAATTCTGATCACCATCCCCATTCCCCTCCTCACCCTCTCTCCTACATTGTTTTCTGTCTCCATCCATCTCTGATGAGTATTTTGTCTCCCCTTCTGAATGAGATTTGCCCATCCTCCCTTGAGACCTCCTTGTTACCAGGATTTGGGGGTTGTGGATTATAGCATAGTAATGGTGCACTTGATGGCTATTGTCCACTTATAAGTAAGTACATAGCATACTTGGCTTCTGGATCTGGATCTCATTTAGGATGAGATTCTCAAGTCCCATTCATTTGTCTGGAAAATCCATGATATCTGTGTTTTTAATAGCTGAATAGTATTTCATTGAGTAGATGTATCATATTTTCTTTATGCATTCTTCATTTGAGTGACATCTAGGTTTTTTCCAATTGATGACTATTACATATGAAGCCATGAACATAGTTGAACAAGTATTCCTGTGTTATAGTGGGGTGTCTTTTGAGTATATGTGCAGAAGTGGCATATCTGGATGTTGAGGCAGAATAATTCCCAGTTTTTAAAGAAACTAATGAATTTTAAAACTTGTTGTACAAGTTTTTCATTCCCACCCTCAATGGAGAATTGTTTGCCTTGGTCTACATCCTCACTAGCATGTGCTTGTCACTTGCATTTTTGTTCTTAACCTTTCTCATGGGTGTATTATGGAATCTCAGCATCATTTTGATTTTCATTTTCTTGATGATTAAGGACACTGAACATTTCTTGAAATGCTTCTCAGCTACTCAAGATTCTTCAGTTAAGAATTCTCTGCTTAGCTCTGTTCCCCATTTTTAAATTGAGCTGTTTTGTTTCTTGATGTCTAACTTCTTGAATTCTTTACATATTTTAGATATTAACCCTCTGTTGGATTTAGAGTCAGTGAAGAACATTTCTCAATCTATAGGTTGCTCTTTTATCCTGTTGATGGTGTCCTTTGCCTTGCATAAGATTTTTAATTTCATGTGGTCTCATTTACTAGTTGTTGATCTTAGAGCTTAAGCTCTGTTCTGTTCAGGAATTATCTCCTGTACCAATGTGCTCAAGGCTATTCCTCACTTTCTCTTCTATTGGGTTTAGTGTATCCAGTTTAAATTGAGGTCTTTGATCCACTTTGATTTGAGTTTTGTGAAGAGTGATAAATATAATTCTGTTTGCATTCTTCTACATGCAGACATCCAGTTAGAACAGTCCCAATTGCTGAAGATCCTTGCTCTTTTCCATTGAATGTTTTTGGCTTCTTTTACAAATATCAATTATCCATAAGTATATGGGTTTATTTCTGGGTCTTCGATTCAATTCCATTGATCAACATGTTGTTTTTGAACTAATAACACAGTTTTTATCAGTATATCTTTTCTGCTACAGCTTGAAGGTCAGGGATGGTGATTCCTCCCAAGGTTCTTTTATTGTTCATGATTGTTTTGGCTATCTTGGTTTTTTGTTTTCAATATGAAGTTGATAATTTCTCTTTCAACGTGCCTGATACACCAATGTCTTGGAGTCTGTACTCTTGCCTGAAACTTTAGTGTTTTGCAAGAGTGGATACTTTCCAATAGAACCTTGTTCTCTTTCTCAGTCCTATAATGCTTTCTTTTTGAAAAATGGTGAGCAGTTCTACTGTTCCTTCTGCTCTTTGTAAGAATTTACTGATCTCTACCCTATCACAGCTGGAAATTACCCTTTCAGCTCAAAATACTGCTTATTGCTTCTTATATATATTAATATATTATATAATTAATATATTATATATTAATATATATAATATTATATATATATTAATATATATATGTATGTATTAATTTTTCTGTTTCCATTTGTTCTTATTTATTTATTTATTTTACAAAAATCAAGATTTGGGTTATCCTTTGTAATCTAGTGTTAGAGCAAGATTTTACTCTTTAGTAAGTAAATTAAACTTATTTCCATTTATTAACTTTCATATAAATTGTGTTTCATCTTATCCCTGTGATAATGTGTTATGTTCAGTTCTCTGGTTTCTAATGTTGATAAACTGATAAGTGGATATCCAGCTGGCCTACTAGCTGTGTTTATTGATTGCTAGAGATGTCATGTAGAAAAGCTTATAGATTTGTTTTAGAGATTACTTTCACAATTAAATTTTAATATAATAAAATAGGTTATATATATTTTAACAGTATGAATTGGTTTTTTTTTCCCATGAGCAAGTATCTTTGTGTGTTTGTGTGTGTGTGTTCCTTTGTGTTAGAGCTTAATTTTATCAGTAATATGTTTTGAGTGTTTACATTTATAAACTATGGTTGGTGAAATATGCTTTGTAGGAAATATGACATTTTCATTTTTTTTTACCACATATATCTTCATTTTTATTTTAGTCTTTTAAAAACATATATTGCATTTATCTGTTTCTTAATTTATTTTTTTTACTTATTCACTTTATATCCCATTAATAGTCCATTCCCAGTCACCCCCTTCCAAAATCTCTCCCTCCTCCTGCCTCACCTTCTCCTCTGAGTAGATAAGAGCCTTCTGGATATCCTTCCAACATGGTATTTTGAGTCTCTGTGAGGCTAGGTGCTTCCTCTCCCAATGAGGCCAGACAAGAAAGCCCAGCTGAAAGAACATATCCCACTTACAGGCAACAGTCTTAGGATAGCCCCTATTCCAGTTGTTTGGGACCCACATAAAGACCAAATTACATATCTGCTACATATGTGCAGAGAGTCCTAGGTCCAGCCCATATATGTTCTTTGGTTGGTGCTTCAAACTCTGAGAACCCTAAAGGTCCAGATTAGTTGACACTACTCATCTTCCTGTGGAGTTCCTATCCTCTTTGGGGCATGCAATCCTTCCTCCCATTCTTTCATGAGAGTTCACAAGCTACATTGGCTGTGGGTATCTATATGTCTGAGTCAGCTGCTGGGTGGTGCCTCTCAGAGGACAACATAGTCCTGTCTGAAAGCATAAAAGAGTATCATTAATTGTGTTAAGAATTGGTGCTTGCCCATGGGATGGGTCTTAAAGTGGGCCAGCGACTGGTTGGCCTTCAGTCTCTGCTCCATCACCCATCCCTCCATTTCAGGTAGACAGCATAAATTTTGGGTTGAAAATTTTGTGGGTGGGTTGGTGTTACTATATCTCCACTAGGGTTTCTGCCTGGCTACAGAAGATGGTCTCTTCAGGTTCCATATCCCCATTGTCTTGAGTCACAGCTAAGCTCACCCCCATTAATTCTTGGGTGCCTCCCTTATACCAGATCTCTGTCTTATCCTAGAGATGCCCCCTACCTCCCCACTCCTGTCAGTTGCAGATTCCCATTCATTTTCATGGCCATCTAACCATCTCTCCTGTCTTTCCCCACACCTGATCCCGAACCCCCCATTTCCCTCTCCATCGAATTTTCTATGTGTTCCCTCCCTCTACATGTCTCATGACTATTTTATTCTCTCTTTTAAGTGAGATTCAAGATTCCTTGTTTGGGTCTTCCTTCTTGTTTAGCTTTTTGGGTCTATGGAATATCTTTATTTTATGGCTAATAACCATTTATAAATGAGTGCATACCATGCATGTCTTTGTGGGACTCAATTACTTCACTCAGGATGATATTCTCAAGTTCCATCCATTTGCCTGCAAAGTACAGATGTCTTGACTTTTAGTAGCAGAATAATATTCTATTTTATAGATGTATAACATTTTCTTTATCTAGTCTTTAGTTGAGGAATGTCTAGATCGTTTCCAGTTTCTGGCTATTACAAATAAAGCTGCTATAAACATAGTTGAGCATAGTCTTGGGGGGATGTTGGAGCATCTTTTGGATATATATCCAGGAGTGGTATAGCTAGGTCTTGAGGTATAGAACTATCCCAATTTTCTCAGAAAATAACAATTGATTTCCAAAGTGGTTGTATAAGTTTGTACCCATCAGCAATGAAGAAGTCCCCTTGCTCCACATCCTTGCCAGCACATTCTGTCTTTTGAGTTTTTGATCTTAGCCATTCTGATGTGAGTAAGATGAAACCTCAGAGTTGTTTTGATTTTCATTTCCCTGATGACTAAGGTCTTTGAACATTTCTTTAAGCACTTCTCTGTCATTTGAGATTCCTGTGCTGAGAAATCTCTGTTTAGCTCTGTACCCTATTTTTAAATCAGGTTATTAGGGTTGTTGGTATTTAACTTCTTGTGTTCTTAGTAAATTTTAGATATTAGCCCTCTGTCTGGTGTAGCCCTCTGTCTGGTGTTGGTGCAAATCCTTTCCCAATCTGTAGGCTGCCAAATTGTTCTGTTGATGGTGTCCTTTGCCTTAAACACGCCTTGCAGTTTTATGAGGTCCTATTTATCAATTGTTGATCTTAGAGGTTGAGTCATTGGTGTTTACTTCAGGAAAGTTTTTCTTGTACATATGTGTTTAAGGGTATTTCCCATTTTCTCTTCTATGAGATTTAGTGTAGATGGTTTTATGTTGTGGTCCTTGATCTACTTGGACTTGAGTTTTGTGCAGGTGACAAATATGCAGCTATTTTGATTTTTCTACATGTAGACATCCAGTTAGACCAGCATTATTTGTTGAAGATGCTTTCATGCTTTCATTATATGGCTTTGGCTTCTTTATCAAAATTCAAATGTCCATAGGTTTGTGCATTTATTTCTGGGTCTTTAATTTGATTCCATTGATCAATGTGTCTGTTTCTGTATCAGTACCATGAAAGTTTTGTTTTTTTTTAAATCACTACTACTCTGTAGTACAGGTTGAGGTCAGGAATGCTGACTCCCCATAAAGATTTCTTATTGTTCAGGATGGTTTTGCCTATCCCAGGTTTTTGTTTTCCATATGAAGTTGAGGATTGCTCTTTCAAGGTGTATAAAAATTGTGTTAGAATTTTGAAGAGGATTGAATTGAATCTGTAGATTGCTTTTAGTAAGATGGCTATTTTCACTATGTTAATCTTACCTATCTATGAGCCCAGGAGATCCTTCGATCTTCTGATATCTTCTTCAATTTCTTTCTTCAAGAACTTGAAGGTTTTGTCTTATAGATCTTTCATTTGCTTGGCAAGATCTTTTACATTATTAGTGGCTATGGTAAATGGTGTTGTTTCTCTATTTTCTTTCTTGTCCTGCTTAACAGTTATACAAAGGAGGGCTACTGATTAATTTGAATTAATTTTGTATCCAGCCACTTTGCTTAAGGTATTTATCAGCTGTAGGAGTTCTCTGGTAGAATTTCTAGGGTCACCTATATATAGTATACCAACCACCAATAGCAATACTTTGACTTCTTCCTTTCCAATTTGTATCTCCTTGATCTCTTTTAGTTGTCTTACTGCTCTGGCTAGAACTTTAATATTGAAGAGAGAGAGAGAGAGTAGGCAGCATTGTCTTGTCCCTGATTTTAATGGAAATGCATTAAGTTTCTCTCTATTTAACTTGATATTGACTATTAGTTTGCTATATATTGCTTGATCAAAGTTTAGGTATATGCCATGTATATTTGATTGCTCTAATACCTTTGACATGAAGGGGTGTTAGATTTTATCAAAGAATTTTTCAGCATCTAATGAGATGACGATGTAATATTTTTCTTTCAGTTTGTTTATGTAGTGGATTATGTTGATGGACTTATGCGTATTCAGTCAATCCTATATCCCTAAGATGAAGCCTACTTGATCTTGATGTATGAAGTCTTTGATATGTTGCTGAATTCAGCTTTTTGAGTATTTCATTATCTTTGCATCAATGTTCATAAGAGTAATCAGTTTAAAGTTCTCTTTCTTTGTTGAGTCTTTGTGTGATTTAGGTATCATGGTGACTGTGGCCTTATAGAATGAGTTTAGCAGTATTCCTTTTGTTTCTACTTTGTGGACTAACTTGAGAAGTATTGAATTAGTTCTTTGAAAGTCTGGTAGAATTATGCATGAAAGCCGTCTGGCCCTGGGCTTTTTTTTTGGGAGGGGGGTTCCAGTCTTTTAATGAAGGCTTTTATATATCTATGGGTTATAGGGCTATTTAAAATGTTTATCTGATCTTGATTTAACTTTGGTGTTATTTCTCTAGAAAACCAACCATTTCATTACATGTTTCTAATTTTAGGGAGTACAGACTTTTGAAGTTAAGACCTAATGATTCTTTGAATTTCCTCAGGGTCAGTGTTTATGTCTCCCTTTTCATTATTGATTTGTTTATTTGGATACTGTCTCTCTGTCTCTTGGTTAGTTTGGCTAAGGGTTTGTTTTATCTTGTTGATTTTCTTGTTTTTGTGTATGTGTGTGTTTTTTTTTTTTTGTTTCATTCTTTGCATTGTTTTCTTTATCACTAACTGATTAATTTTAGCCATGATTTTTATTATTTCCTGCCTTCTGTTCCTCTTTGGTGTGCTTACTTCTTTTTCATTTCCTAGAGCTTTGGGGTGTACTTTTAAATTACTGGTATGAGATCTTTCTAATTTCTAAAGGGAGGCACTAAGTGCTATAAACTTTCCTCTTAGCACTGCTTTCATTGTGTCTTATAAATTTGAGTATGTTTTGCCTTCATTTTCAATGAATTCTAGAAAGTCTTTAACTTTTTTCTTTATTTCTACTCTGATCCAGAGATCATTGTGTAAAGAGTTATTTAATTTCTGGGATTGTGTAGGGTTTCTGGTATTTCTGTTGTTGTTGAATTCCATCCATGATGGTATGACAAGATACTTCAATTTTCTTGTATCTGTTTAGGCTTGCTTTGTGGGCTACATGATCAATTTGTAGAAGGATTCACAAGGTGTTGAGAAGAAGGTATATTCTTTTGTGTTTGGGTAAAATGTTTTTCAGAAGTCTGTTAGGTCCTTTTGAATCATAATGTCTTTTGGTTTCATTACTTCTTTGTTTAGTTTTTGTCTGGATAACCTGTCAGTTGTTGAGAGTGGGGTGTTGAAGTCTCCCACTATTAATGTGTGGAGTTCAATGTCCAATTTAAGCTTTAGCAATGTTTCTTTTACAAATGTAGGTGCCTTTGTGTTTGGGGCATAGATGTTCAGAATTGAGGTATTATCTTGGTAGCTTTTTTTCTTTAATGAGTATGAAGTGTGCCCCCTCTCTGGATTAATTTTTTGATGAAAGTCTATTTTATTAGATATTAGAATGGCTACTCCTGCTTGCTTCTTGGGTGCATTTGCTAGGAATTTTTTTTCAGCCATTTACTCTGAGATAATGTCTATCTTTATTGCTGAGGTATATTTCTTGTATGCAGCAGAATGATGGATCATGTTTTCTCATCCATTTTGTTAGCCTGTGTCTTTTTATTGGGTAATTCAGTTCATTAATGTTGAGAGATATTAATGACCAGTAATTATTATTCCTGTTACTCTGTTTTTGGTGGTATTAGTGTGTGTGTGTGTGTGTGTGTGTGTGTGTGTGTGTGTGTAAGTGTGTTAATGTGTGTTTGTTTGTGTTTGTATGTGTGGTGTTTATGTGGTTTCCTTGTTTTTGCTGGTATAAAATTACTTACTTTCTGTGTTATCTTGGATATAGTTATCCTTTTTGGGTTGGAGTTTTCCTTCTAATATTTGTAGGGTCAGATTTGTTAACAGGTATATTTGAAATTCAGTTTATTTTGAAATATCTTGTTTACTCTATCTATAGTGATTAACAGTTGTGCTGGGTATAGTAGGCTAGGTTGGCACCTTTGAATTTTTTAGAGGTTACAAGGTATTTGTTATAGCTTTTAAAATCTCTGTTGAGAAGTCAGGTGTAATTTTGATAGGCCTGCCTTTGAGTGTTACATCGCAATTTCCCCTTGATGCTTTTAATATTCTTTCTTTGTTCTGTGAATTTAAGGTCATTGTGTGTGTGTGTGTGTGTGTGTGTGTGTGTGTTTTGGTTGTGTCATTGCAGGGAGCCAATAGAAATAAAAATTTTCCTTGGCCTAGCTAATGCCATTTTGTAGTAGCTATAGGCCTAAAGTAGCTATGAACCTAAGATTTTGTTAAGGCTACTGTCTCTTAAGAGATAAATTTGTTCCCAGAGAATAGGTGACTCCTTTATGGTTAGGTGGTTAGCAGAAAACAGATAGTTGCCTTGGTAATTGTTGTCCTGTTGGCTAAGAGTCTGTGTAACTCCTTGGAATTTTCCCAGCCCAGTTGCTTTGTGTAAGCCTTGGTTACTTTGTTTAGGCTTCCTTCTGTTTGTACCATATATTGCTGGTGAGAAATAAAAATTTTTGGAGCTTGATCAGACATCTTATCTTGCTCTCGTCCTTGTGTCTCTTGTCTCTTCATTTGCCTGCCCCTCTTTAGTTCTGCATTGAACACATCACTGGCCGGGGCATGTCAGGATATCTGGAACTTGATGTTTTCAGGTAGATGTAGTTTGGAGGTTTCATATTGCCTGGCCTTTTGTCCTTTATAAAAAGTTGTATTGACAGTGTTCTTCCCTTTGTAGAAGATTTTTAGTTTTATGAGGTTCCATTTATTAATGGTGATTTTATTGCCTACACTACTGGTGTTTTGTTCAAGTAACTGTTTCTAGTGCCAATGTGACTATTTTCTACTTTTCTTCTAACAGGTTCAGTGTGTCTGGTTTTTGTCCCAAGTTCTTTAATCCACTTGCACTTGAGTTTTGTTCAAAATGATATGTAAGGATCTACTTGCATTATTTTATATGCAGACATCCAGGTAGACCAGCACCACTTGTTGAAGATGATTTCTATTTTTTCTTGTGTGTATTTCTGGTTCTTTATCAAATATCAGGCATTCATAGGTATGTTGTTTTACATGTGGGTCTTCAATTCAATTGCATTGATGAACATATATATTTTTATGCCAGTACCACATGGTTTGTATTACTATTGCTTTGTAGTATAGCTTGAAACCAGGGTATACTGGCTGATGTTGTGCTTCAACCTGACATAAGCTGAAGTTATCACAGAGAAAGGAGACTCCCTTGAGAAAAGCCTCCATGGGATCTAGCTGTAAGTCATTTTCTCAATTAGTTATCAAGGGTGGGAGGGCCATGCCTGGACTGGTAGTCCTGGGTTCTATAAGAAAGCAAGCTGAGCAAGACAGGGGAAGCAAGGCAGTAAGTAACATCCCTCCATGGCCTCTGCATCAGCTCATGTTTCCTGACCTTCTTGAGTTCTAATCCTGAAATTTCTTTGGTGATGAACAGCAATGTGTAAGTGTAAGCTGAATAAACCCTTTCCTCCCCAACTTGCTTCTTGGTCATGATGTTTTATGCAGGAATAGAAACCTTGACTAAGACAGTGATACCCCTGGATGTTCTTTATTGTACAAGATTGTGTTAGCAATTCTGTGTTACTTGGTGTTTTAATATAAAATTGAGTATTGTCCTTTCAAGGTTTGTAAGGATCATGTTGGAATTCTGATGGGCATTGAGATGAAATTGTAGGTTGCTTTTTGTAGCATAGCCATTCTTTTACTCTATAAATTTTAGTGATCAGTAAGCATAGGGGATCTTTCAATCTTCTGATATCTTCCTTAATTTATTTCTTCAAAGACTTGAAATTTTGTCATCCAAGTCTTTCACTTGCTTAGTGAGAGTTACCCCAACATATTTGATAGTATTTGTGATTATTTTCAAGGTGTTATTTTCCATGATTTTTTTTCATCCCCTTTGTCATTTGTATATAGGAAGGTTGTAAATTTCACATTTATATCCTCAGATGGAGGGATGAGATGAGTTTTTTTAGCCCAGAATATTTCTTTCTCTGTCCTAATTATCCCTAGGCCTAGGTCTGGAAGCTTTTAGGCTCAGTTCAATCTAATATAACAAATTGACTGAATCAACATGCTTCCCTCAGCTTATGACTGTATTGCTCTGCTTGTCCTCATATATATTTTGGCAATATGTTTTGATCTTCTAGCTCTTCCTGAGCTTTGATCTCTGACTCTTCCTGTCTTTACCTCTGTTTAGCTTGTTCTCTCTGCAACCTGTCTATGTAAAAACGTCCCACTAAAACTGCCAAACACACTACACATACTTTCTCTGGATACTCCTCAACAGCTTCTTTTTCTTTTCTGTGTTGTTCTTGTGTGATTGGGTATATCCTATTTTGACACATTCTATTGTCTCCTCTTATTTGTCACTTTGTTTAACTCTCAATTAGAAAGTGCTTTTTGCATCTGACATGGCTCCTTCCTTCTACAAACTAATTTTACCTTCATTGTTAGGGATTGAAGGTATATACTAAAGGCATGTCTGTATTCCAGCCAGATTATACTGTAATCCAGGGCATGTCTGTATATACAGGCCTAGAAGATCTTTGGATATGACACCTTGACAGAGCAGCCATGTTGCTAGATTAAAATACCTCTACAGAGGGCAACTATTTTTGTTGTTTGTTGTTGTTGTTCTTGTCTTGTTTTGAGTTAATATCCAGTCACATTGATGAAGGTGTTTCTCAGTTGTAAGAGATCCCTGATACAACTGAGGTTGCTTATGTATACTATTGTATCAACTGCAAATAAATAATACATTTTCTTCTTCCTTTCCAATTTGTATTCTCTTGACCTCCTTTAGTTTTCTGACTGCTCTAACCTAGAACTTTAAGTACTGTATTGAATAAATACAGAGAGAGTAGATATCTTGTTCCTAATTTTAGTGGAATTGTTTTGAGTTTCTCCATTTAATTTTATGCTGGCTATAGGCCTGCAGTAAATTGCCTTTATTATGTTTAGGTATGTCCCTTGTATCCCTTTTATCATGAAGAGAGGCTGGATTTTCTCATAGACTCTTTTATTTGCATTTAATGAGATAGTCATATTTTGTTGTTGTTGTTTTGCTTTTATTTATTTTCTTTCAGGTTGTTTATATGGTGGTTTACATTGACAGAATTTTGAAGTGAATCATCCCTACATCTGAGTGATAAAGCCTCTTTGATCATGGTAGATGATCTTTTTGAATTCAGTTTTTAAGTATTTTTGCATATGTGTTTATAAGAAAATTGTTTATTTTTCTTTTTTGAATCTTTGTGTGGATTGGGTATCCATGCAATGTGACCTTATAAAATGAATTGGGCTACGTTCCTTTGGTTTCTATTTTGTACAAAACCTTGAGGATTATTGGCATTAACTATTCTTTTAACGTCTCATAGAATTTTGTGCTAAAACTGTTTGTTCCTAGGCATTTTTTTTTTCTGAGATAGAGTTTCTCTGTGTAGTGCTGGCTGTCCTGGAACTCACTCTGTAGACCAGGCTGGCCTCGAACACAGAAATCCGCCTGCCTCTGCCTCCCGAGTGTTGGAATTAAAGGCGTGTGCCACTACTGCCCGGCATTCCTAGGCATTTTTAAATTGGTAGACTTTTAGTGACTGTTTCTATTTCACTAAGGGCTATAAATCAATTAAATTTCTTATCAGATTCTGATTTATCTCAAATATGTGGTGCCTATATAAAATTTTTTTATTTCTTTTAAATTTTAAAAATTTTGTTGAATATGGTTTTTAAAGTATGACCTAATGATTCTTTAGTTTTTCTTGGTGTTTAATTTTTGTGTCTCATATTTCATTTCTGATTTTTAAAATTTGGGTATTCTATAACTGTCTTTTAGTTAGTTTATATAAAGTTTTGAATATCTTGTTGATTTTCTCAAAAAAAAAAAACCAATTCTTTGTTTCATTGATTCTTTGCATTGTTCTCTTTGCTTTTATTTCATTGATTTTGTGTCTCAGTTTGATTATTTCCTGCCATGTATTCCTCATTGGTATGCTTGCTTCCTTTTGTTCTAGAGCTTTCATTATTGTTAAATTGTTAATATGAAGGTCTCTCCTGTATATCAATCTATCTATGTATTTATATATCTATGTATCTATTTATGTATCTATCTATTATCTATCTATCTATCTATTTATTTTAAAATATAGGTACTTAATGCTATAAATGTTATTCCTAGCACCACTTTTTTTGTGACCCATAAGTTTGGGTATGCCTTCAACAATTTTTGTTGAACTATAGGAAGTCTTTAATATTTTTCTTTATTTTGGTCTTGACCCAGTATTCATTTAGTATAGAACTGTTTTGTTTCCATGAGTTTGTAGGCTGTCTGTTGTTTCTTTTATTGCTGAAGTCCAGTTTTAATCTGTTGTAGTCTAATAGAACACAGGGATTGATTTCAATTTTCCTGAATCTGTTGAGATTTGCTTTGTGACTGAGTATGTGGTCAATTTTGGAGAACGTTCTATTAGGTGCTGAGAAGAAGGTATATTCTTCTTTTGTTTGGGAGAAATATTCTGTAGATATTTGTTAGGTCCATTTAAATTATAACATTTGTTATCTCCAGTATTTTTCTGTTTAATTTTGCCTAGATGACTTGTATATTGGTGGGAGTGGGGAATTGAAGTTTCCCACTATTAATGTGTCAGGCTGAACATATAATTTAGATCTTAGCAATGTTTCTTTTACAAAGATGGTGCCCTTGCATACATGGCATACATGTTAAGAATTGACATGTCATCTTAGTGGATTTTTGCTTTGATAAATGTGAATCATCTCTCCCCATGTCTTTTAATTAATTTTGGTTGGAATTCTATTTTGTTAGCTATTAGAATGGTTACATTAATGTGTTCTTAAGCTGGCACCTAGGCATCTGGGTTTGTGGTGATTATATATTTAAGTGCCAATTTCTGGGTTTGTCTTTGTTGGATGGGAATATTGTTCCTTGCTTTCCATTATTTCTCTGATTTTCTGGCTTGTTTGGCCTCTGTTTAAGTGGACAGTTTTGGATTGAGTTGGGGATTGGACTCCTGGTGGCCACTGAAGTCTGAAGTAAGGGTTGTCTGTCTGAGTTGGGGGTAGGAGTTCTGGTGGGATGCTTTGCTTCTGACCCAGCAGGAAGTCCCTGCCCTGGTTGGAAGCTGAAGTCTCAGTAGTTGTTATGGCAGCAGGGAGTGTCCTTTTGTGTTTGGAATAGGGATATGGCAAGTAGGAGGGGAAAAGTGACTGGGCATAAAGTGGGTGGCCTACCTGTTCTTTTGAGAGGCACAGCCTGTGTTTGCACAGGGTTTGTCTACCTGACAAAACATAAATAGTTGTGGGGGTATCCTCAGTCTGTGTGTTTTCCTGTTCTTCTGGAAGTTGGGTCCTGTGGTTGGATGAGGTAACCTGTTCTTCTGGCAAGTGTGGCTTGTTAGAGTGTTTGCTGGAGGAATCTTAGAGCATGGAGAAGGTCTGTAGGTTGACACTTGCCTGGTCTAATAAGTTTGGCCTGTCATTGGACAGGGGATATATGCTTGAGGGGTCAGAAAATGTGTAGGGTGGTTGGGTGGGCTCTGCAGTGTGCATGCTTACTTGTTCTTCTGGGAGGTGGTGCCTAAGTTGCTAGGGGACACTTACTGAAAGGAACCTAAAGAGAAGGGAAGGTCTGTGGTTGGCTGTATGGCTTGTGGTTAGGCAGGGGCTTTCTGCCCCAGAGAGAAGAAATAGTGGGTGGGGGTTCCCAAGTAGTGTTCTTACCTGTTCTTTTGTTAGGCAGGGTCTATGGTTGCAGTGACCATATTTTCATATACATTCCACGTAAATTTTACTTACATCAATCAATGAATTTTCTTATTCTGTTTAAGGTGTGTGTGTGTGTGTGTGTGTGTGTGTGTGTGTGTGTTGTTCATGATGACCTTCTGGACATTTTTTTCTTTTTTGAAAATAGATTTCTTTCTCTTGCAATATATCTTGATTGTAGCTTCCTCTTCCTCTACTCCTCCCAGATCCTCCTTATTTACCTTCTGGCTTCAACTTCTTTCTGTCAAAGCCTAAGAAGAAGGTAGACCCCAAAATGTGGATCCTTTAATGCTTCTTAGAAGAGTGAACAAAATTCTCACAGGAGGAAATATGGAGACAAAGTATGGAGCAGAGACTGTAGGAAAGGCCTTCCAGAGATTGCCCCATCTGGAGATCCATCCCATATATAGCCACCAAACCCAGACACTATTGTAGATGCTGGGAATACTTGCTGATGGAAACCTGATATGGCTGTCTCCTGAAAGGCTATGCCATAGCCTTACAAATACAGAGGCAGATGCTCACAGCCAACCATTGGACTGAGTGTGGCCATCCCTGATGGAGGAGTTAGAGAAGGGACTGAAGGAGCTAAGGGAGTTTGCAGCTCCATGGAGGTAGTAACAGTGTTAGCAGGCCAGATCCCCCAGATCTCCCAAGGACTGGACCACAAACCAAAGAATACACATGGAGGGACCCATGGTGCTGGGCTGTATATATGGTAGAGGATGGCCTTGTTGGACATCTGTGGGAAGAGAGACCCTTGGGCTTGAGGGTGTTTGATGCCCCAGTGTAGGGGAATGCCAGGGGTTGGGTGGGTGGGTGACCACCCTCATAGAGGCAGGTGGAAGGGTGGATGTAATAGAGGGTTTCCAAAAGGAAGTCCTAGAAAGGGGAAAACATTTCAAATGTAAATAAAGGAAATATCCAATAAAAATACTGGGAAACAGAAAGAAAAAAAAAAGAAAGAAAGAAAAGAAAGAAAGAAAGAAAAGAAAAGAAAAGACTTCTAAGAGCTAACAATCAAACATGACAAAATGAAATATAATAAGATGAAGCAAAAACTATCATATTGAATTTGGACACAGCAACCTAACAGGAAAAGAGTCCCAAGAACAGTCATGAATATCAGAGACTTATTTCTTCTCACAATCAGAAGTCCTGTAAAAATACTAAGCTAATAGTTATGATATAGAGATGGAGGACCTAATGTAGGCTCTTGTAGACCTCATGCCTGATGCTTTAGTAAGCTCATATGTTCTTTGCTTAGTTGACTCAGAGGACCTTGTTATCCTGGTGACCTCCATCCATCCTGGCTCTTACTACCTTTCTTTCTACCTCCTCTTCCAGTGTTCCCTGAGCTCCAGGGGTGGAGTAGGGTAGGGAGAGATTTGATGAAGACTTCCAATTTAGACTTTCTCCTCACAATGTGTAGCTGTGGGACTTTGTGTCTGTTTCCATCCATTGCTATAAGAAGCTGCTCTGATAGTGACTGCATAAGGAACTGATCTATGACTGTATCAGAATATCATTAAAAATGATTTTATTGATCCTTTTTTAGATCAGTAGTATTTGCTTTTACCCTAGATCTCTCAGCCATCTAGTCTCTGGTTTTTAGTTACTCAAGCAATGTTACATTTAGGTTCCTTCTCAGAAAGTGGGCCTTAGATCAAGTCAGACCTTGGTTGGTTACTCTCACATATTCTTGGCCTCCATTGTCCTAGCATATTATGCAGTAAGGACAGGTTGCAGGTTAAAAGTTCTATGGCTTGGCTGGTGTCCACATTTATATTTCAGTAACCTGCAGAGTATGTTCCCACACCAAAGAGACTAAACCTTAGGGATGAGAGCTCCATGTGGTCACCTACTTGACTTCTCTATGTTCAATAAGTTATGTGTGTGTTTTCCTATCAACAGGGTCCTGTTGCCAGTTTGTGGAGAGCAACTTTTTGTCTTATCAACAGTCTGGGTCTTTGGAGGATTTATGGGGTCTCCTCTTCCTTAGCCAACTCAGTTGAATGCACCTTATTCCCAGCACTGGAAACCTTGCTTGGTTACAAGAGATGTCTAGCTGAGATTCCTTATCCCCCATGATTGGGGTACATCATTAGGATTACTTCCATAAAATCCGTGAAGTTTCCCCTGAACTAAGTTTCCATACCACCCCCAAATGCCTTGAATTTTAGTCATCTCTCCCCACACTCTCTTCCTCTACCCCAACCGGTCACTACCTACCACAAGCCTGCCCATAAAATCTACTCCATTTCCTCATGCCACGGATGTCCCTGCATTTCCCATGCCCCAGACTCTTCCTTTTTACTTAACCTCTCTGGGTCTATAGATTGTAGCTTGGTTGTCATTTATTTATGGTTCATATATCTTTATAAGTGAATATATACCCCAGGATGATTTTTTTTCTCGCACCATCTGTTTGCCTGAAAACTTCATGATGTCATTTTTTTTTGACAGCTCAGTATTACTCCATTGCATAAGTGTACCATTTTCTTTATCTATTCTTTTCTTGATGGACATCTAGGTTGTTTCTAGTTTCTGGGTCTAATGAATAAATCCTCAATGAAAATGGTTGAGCAAGTGTCCTTCCAGAAGAATGAAGTGTCCTTTGGTATATTGCCAAGGTATATACTTTTTGTTCCCCTTTCTTCACATCCCTGCCAGCATGAGCTGCAACTTCTTTAATTGATTGTATTAGTCATGGTTCTCTAGAGTCACAGAACTTATGGATAGTCTATATAGTAAGGGAATTTGTTGATGACTTACAGTCTATGACCCAACTCCCCAACAATGGTCAGCAGCAGCAGTGAATGCAAGTCCAAGGATCTAGCAGTTGCTCAGTCCTACAAGGCACACAGGCGAAGAGTGAATCTTCCTTCTTCCAATGTCCTTATGTAGGTCTCCAGCAGAAGGTGTGGCCCAGATTAAAGGTATGTACCACCACACCTGGATCTGGAACTTGCTTTGTCCCAGGCTGACCTTGAACTCAGAGATCTCCTTGCCTCAGTCTCCTGGGATTAAGGGTGTGTACTACTCTGCACGGGCCTAAGCTTTTCATGGCCACTATGCCTCAAGGTATCCATGCCAAGATTCAGGTCAGAAACTTGTGTCTTCAGCCTCAAGTTCTGGATCACAGGTGAGGCTTCTAATTCTGGATGGTAGTTCCCTCCAGGTATAGTCAAGGTGACAATCAGGAATAGCCACTACATTTATCTTAGTCATTCTGAAAGGTTTAAAATGGAACCTCAAAGCAATTTTGATTTGTATTTCCCTAATAGCTAAGAATGTTAACATTTCTTTGTTTCTCAGCCATTTGAAATTTCTTTATTGAGAATTCTCTGTTTAGATCTGTTCCCCAATTTTTAATAGGATTATTTGGTTTTTAATATATAGTTTCTTGTGCCTTTATATATTTTGTATATTAGATGTGGAGTTGGTAAATTTCTTTCCTGTTATGTAGGCTGCTGCTTTGTCTAATTCAGTGTGCTTTGTCTTATAGAAGCTTTTCAGTTTCAAAAAGTCTCATTTATTAGTTGTTGATAGTACTGACTGTGCAATTGATGCTCTGTTCAGAAATGCATTTCCTGTGCCAATGTATTAAAGGCTGTTACCCACTTTCTCTGCTTTCAGGTTCAGTGTATCTGGTTTTGTGTTGAAGTCTTTGATCTGCTTGTATTTGATTTTTGGGCACAGTCATAAATATAGGTTTATTTGTAATTTTTTACATATAGACAGGTAATTTGACCAGCTCCATTTCCTGAACTTGATTTCTGATTTTCTTACAGTTAGTAGTTCTGGCTTTTTTTTTTTTTTAAAATTAAAATTAACATGTGGTTATATGTGTATAGATTTATGTTTAGGTTTTCAATTCAATCCCACTGATAAGCATGCCTTTTAAAGACAATACCATGTGGTTTTTATTACTAGAATTCTGTAGAGCAAATTAAAATTTGAGATTGTGAAGCACCTACCAGTTCCTTTATTGTTCAGTGTTCTTTTAGCTATCCTGGGTTATTCGTTTTTTCTAGAAGAAGTTGAGAATTATCCTTTCAAAATTTGTAAAGAGCTGTGTTGGAATTTTGATGGAGATTGCATTGAATATGTACATTGTTTTTACTAGAATGGCCATTTTTACTATGTTAATCATACAGAACAATGAGCGTGACAGATCTTTTCTTCTGATATGTTCTTAAATTTCTTTCTACATAGACTTGAAGTTTTTATTATACAAGTGTTTCATTTACTTACTTACAGTGGCCCCAACATATTTTATATTATTTGAGGCTATTGATTTCTTTCTCAGTTCATTTGTCACTTGTACATATGAGGGCTACTGATTTTGTATGTTAACCTTGTATCTAGAAACTTTACTGAAGGTGTATATTAGTTGTCTAAGTTTCATGGTGACATTTTTAGAGTCACTTATATCATATCATGCAAATAATGATACTTTGCCTTGTTTTTCCCAATTTGTATCCCATTAATTGCCCTCATTTCTTGCTAATGTAGCCAAAAGTTCAAGTACATTATTGAATAGATATGGAGACAATAAATGACCTTGTCACATAACTGAGTTTATTGGAATATCTTAGAGTTTCTCAACATTTATTTTGTTATTGGCTATAGGCTTGCTGTAAATTTCCTTCATTATGTTTAGGTATGTCCCTTTTATTCATAATTCCTCCAAAACTTTTTCATGAAAGGATGTTGGATCTTATTAAAGACCTTATCTGCGTCTAATGAGATATTGTGTTGTTGTTCTGGCTTGTTCATATAGTGGATTATACTTATAGATTTTAGAATATTCAACCATTCCTGAATCTCTTGGATAGAGCCTACTTGGCCGTGGCAAATGATATATTTGATGTGTTCCTGGATACAATTTACAAAAATTTTATTCAGTATTTTTCAGAAAGATAATAGGTATTTAATTCTCTTTTTTGGTTGAGTGTTTGTGTGGTTTGGTTATCAGGATGACTGTGGCCTCATAAAATAAATTGGGTAATGTTCCTCTTTTTTTTTTTTTTTGTTTCTGTGGGAAAATTTGAGGAGTACTGGTATTAACTATTTGAAATTTTTGTAGAATTCTTTGCTAAAACTGTTTGACTCTTTTTATTTTATTTTATTTTATTTTTTTTTTTGAGACTTTTAATGACTTCTATTTCACTAGGAGTCATAGGTCTACTCAAATGTCTTACCTGTTCCTTATTTATCTTTTGGAAGTGGTGCCTATAGAGAAATTTATCTGTTTCTTCTAGATTTTCCAATTTTGTTGAATATAAGTTTTTAGACTATGATCTAATGATTGTTTGGATTTCCTGGATGTCTATTGGTATGTACCACCTTTCCCTTTTAATTTCTGTTGGTGAAACTTGCCTCTGTGTACCCTGTTTATTAGATTTTTCTATTTCTGTGATTCTCTAAGTTTGTGTTTTCTTTATTGCTTCTATTTCTGTTTTTAAGCTTTGAATACTTTAATTTACTTTCTTTACCTGTTTTCATTCTTCTTCTCTTTCTTTAAAGGATTTATTAACTGTCTTTAATTGTGTATTTTCCAGGGTTTCTGTAAGGGATTTATTCATTCTTCTTTAAGGACCTATATCATCTTATAGTTGGTTTTAAGGTCTTTTTCTTGTGCTTCAGGCATGTTAGACTATCCAGGGACTGCTATAGTAGGATAGCAAAGCTCTAGTGGAGATGTATTGTTCTGGATGTTGTTGATTATATTTTTATGCTGGCATATTGGCATTTGCGATGTGGAATAATAAACAGTCTAAGTGCTAATTTCTGTATTTGTCTTTGTCTGGTGGGTGTTTCATTTTTTGGTTTCTGTTTTCATAGAGTGTGATTGCTGTGTCTTGCTTGTGTGGTTGACCTACTTAGCTGGTGTGTTCACAGGGAATGTCTGCTGGTTTTGGAGGCAGGATAAATGGGATGAGTTGGGGGAAAAATGCTGGAGGGAAATCTTTCTTCTCATTCACTGAGCATGGAGGTTAGAAAGGGAAGGGCATGCACAGATGATTTCTAGCTACCCATCTGGGAATGAGGGGTATTATTCTCAGGAGCAGTAGAAGAGGTGTGAGTCTGCCTTTAACCCACTTGTTTCCCTGTAAAGAACTGCCCTTAAGTTAGTAGGGGTACCTGCTGGAGTGGAGGTCTAGGACAAAGCAGCAAACGAGGGGAGGGATATTAGGAGGAGTTATTTTGTAGGATCCACAGGAGATGTGAGCAGGGATGAGGAAAGGCTGCAGCTGGTGTTCTATCATAGTGCCAGGGAAGAGCCTGGGGATTGGGTCTGGGGAAACACATAGAGAAGTAAAAGTTCCCTGACAGCCTACCTGATTTTATGGTAGGCATACCCTTTCATTTAGCAGGGGGTGTCTGGTGAATTTGGGGGCTGGTATAGAGTGATGATCAGGGTGAGAAGTTAAGATATGATTGTCTGTGGGATCCACAACTAATATGAGGAGATGTGAAAGAAGTCTACTTTTGATGTTCTGTAGAAGTGCTACAGATGAGAATGAGGAATTGAATCTGGGGGAACAGTGTTACTATGCAACATACAAATAGCCCTAAATACTCTGCATGTGGTCTTTTCTATTGCATGTTTCTTTATCTCCACCCTTTCTCTCTCTTAGAATGTTGTCATTCTGCTGTGGCTGGTATGGCAAGTTTGCATTTCTCAAGCTTTCTTCCAATGCATTTTTCGAATGTGACCAAACTGCCATCTAGTAGACATGCTCCATGGGCCTAGTCATACAGACATGAGTGACACGTTTTATAAAGACCAGGATATGTTTTATAGGGTGCAGCATGGTGTGAAAGGAGGAGGTACCTCAGTGGGTTCATGCTGAGGCATCCCTCCCATGGAGGTACCAGTCAACGACAGGTCTAGTATAGAATATAGTTTATTTGAGGGCATGGGAAGGGGAGTTGAGAAGGGAGTAGAAGCATAGAAAGAGAGGGGACAGGGAAGGAAAGAGAGAGAGAGAATGCAGCTGGAACATGTCAAGAGAGAGGCTGAGGAGAAAGGAGAGAGAGAGGGAGAAAGGGGTCAGGGAGAGACAAGGGAGTCAGAGAAAGTCAGAGAGGCTAAACAGTCTCTTTTATAGCAAGCCAGGCCTACCTGGTTGTTGCTACCTGGCTGTGGGCAGAGCATAGAAGGAATACCAGCAATTAGACCTAGACTTCCTTTCTCATCCAGGACCTTGTTGAAGGTGTTTGTGTTTTTTAGCCATAATGGCACAGTGGATATACCAAGCCTTTGCTGTGTGACTACTCTTTAGCTCAGAACTGCTTTTCAGACTGGTCTTACAAACTTTATGAGCACCTAAGTCCCTACAAGGATCACTATTTGTTGATGCTGGTTAGAATGGCTCCTGATTATGGTTATATCTTAACTAGTGGATATGTTCGTTTCTATTTTATAGGGAAGGAAATGAAACCATTGAGGACAAAAATAAGACCTATTCCAAATTTTTCTGACCTAAGACCATCTCATGTAAGTACTGTGTCTGATAATAGCAATCAGTCTATTCCACTTGGCACTGATCTTAGGCATTAAATTTGGTAACTTGTTGATTTTCATTACAATTACATGACCAAGCCTTTACAATTATTATTTTCATTATTTTCTTCATTATCCATGAAATGAATATGAAAAGGCTGAAAAACTTGCCCAAGGTGACATAGATCTTCTCTTAAATTTACATATAGTCCCAATGTCCAGTTAACCTTGACCAACAAAACAAAACAAAATAAAATACCAGGAATTATCTAGACTTTATACCTTAAAATTTTACTTCCTTAAATAATGTTAAAGATTCCATTCTAACTATAGAAACTTTCTTTTTACATATTAATTCATTAAGATAAATGTTCCTCTCACAAGAATATTCTACATAGATCCTTAGTATGTCTGCAATTCCAGTATCATGGAAATGGCCCAACCACAAAGTTATAGAATCTCAGTGTTGGAAGAAGGACGGTTAATTATCTCTTTCAAGGACTAGAGTTCTCTCCTTACTCATTTATCAGTCAGCCTGGGAGGCTCAGCATTTCCTTAGACAGCCAGTTTATCTTCAGCTAAGATCGATTCATACATCTTCCTAAGATTGAGCTGAATATGCAGTTATAATCTTACTCATACCATAGATAAATACATTTGTTCATCACAAGAGGCTGCACAGACATTGAAAGGCAAATATGTTGTCTGGATGCTTTCTTCTCCAGTACCATGATAGAAGATTAGCCTTTGATTGGATAAACAGATAACACAATTTTTAGTGACTATGCAAATATTCTTAGTGTCAGGGATATTTTATTCCATCCACACCCTGCCAGATCTCTGTGCACTTGAGTTTCTTTGAGATAAGCAGATTTAAAGTTGGCGTGATTGGGGATGATCAGGGGTTGGGATTGTATCCTGTGGGAGCCTCATCTCAACATTAAGTCATATTAAAATTAGGTTCAGTTAAGTCAGTGACGTTTTCCCTACGCCCTTTCATCCTTTTGCCATTGTCTGTTTTCTCGCAATCTTATTTGATAGCACAAATTGCCTTGAATGCTCATCTTCCTGCTTTTTGACTTGTTGAAGTTAGATGTGCTTCTCTTCCTTCTTTCTTTGCAACTGTCCATTTTGTCCTCTCTGATGGAGACATATTGTTGGCAGGTTGATATCTGCAGCCAGGATCTATATCTATCTCTTCTCACCTCCTGCCCAGCAGACAATTTCCCTTCTCTTTGCACTATGCCCCTTTTTTCCTCTATTGTCATGCTCTCTGGTCAATGCTTGGTTGTTCTCAGAGCACTTAAGAATTTCCTGCATGTCGCTGTGCTGTGGGATGGCATCTTAAGGTAGATACCTTTATAAATACTACACAGCTATTTCTGTAGTGGCTTATCTCTGTTGCACATGTTTTAAATGTACAAGGATATATACATGTCAAATAGAAGAAAGTATGTTGTTGGTTGTAATTCATTTGACCTATCAAACTGGATGTTCATGACCCTGTCACTAAGAATATTTGCATAGTCTCTAAATTTTTTGTTACATGTTTATTTACTCATTGGCTAGAATCTTTTGTAATGGTACTGGAGGTTTCCCTTCCTTGTGAGGTCCACTCTTTCACTTATTTTCATTCCGATAAGATTTTATTCACTTTGTCTAATGATAACTCAACTTTTAAATTTTGAAAAGAGAACCAATTCTCTTAGATTTTCCTGAATATCGACCATAAATTCTCAAAACTACTTTCACTTAATTTAGTAAATATACAACTGACTTCTAGTAAGTGTAATTTCTCCCTCTAAGCTCTTGCTAACTAGTTTTAAAATAGAATCTTGCTTAAGATTGATTTTATACACATATATGAGTGATGTTTATAGAAGTATTTGAGAATGAGAGGGAGACAGCAAGGAAGCATACTTTATACACTACTGTATATTATTGCTTGAGAAATGTATCATTAATATGTTATCTAATATTTAGTTTACATTCAGATGCCACAATGATGATCTTCATAATAGTATGCAAACAAGGCACACATGTTATATTTAGCTGTCAAGCCTCTTAGTCTTTCTAAGCCTAGAATATGTTCTCTGCTTTTTCCAGCTTTCATACTACTGATGAGATTTGGAATAGTTAGTTGGAATTGTTTTGGAGACTGCTTTTATATTTGGATTGATTTTGATTCTCTACAATGATTTTCTGACAAACCTTTTTTTTTTTTTTGGCAAGAATAGCATGTAGCTGATATTTGTTTCTTAGCATATGACATGTGACAGATGATGTCTGGATCCCATCACTGATGATTGTCATTTAATTTCTTGACAAAAGTAGTGTGCACTGAGCTTCTCTACTTCAAAGGCATCATTTCCTTTGCTGTCCTGTGCCCACATCTCTCATAGGGTAGCCAAGACCATCATGTACTGGGCTGGGGTGGAAGGAGAGAAGCTTAGCTGGGGCAGGTTGGTGCAGTATATGATCTTGGTCAGCTGTGAATGCTCAGGTAAAAAACACATACCTGGGAATAGCTTTTGAGACTTCGTTCAGTTTATTTGGGGAGGGGGGAGGAGAATTTATGGCCCTAGGGAGGTAGCAAGGGTCTCTGGGGCAAGGTTGGTGTGGCCAGTGCACCACTGGCCAGGATGATGGTGTTGGGAGATACTTGATCTGCATACTCAGGACCTAGGTACTCAGGAGTACTGATGGGAACCTTATAAGGGCAAATAAGGAGTGAAGCCTGATAACTGTCAGGATAATAAATTCTTACTAGGGTTGATGGTGGGAGAGTAGGTTTCTGGTGCCAGGTTGGGAGGAGGGGAGGAAGGCAAGTTCTGCCATCCTGTCTTTGAGATTTCCGGGGTTGAAGCTGTCTTTACCAATTCTCCACGACCCTGGACCTTTATGGTCTGCCTTTGCCTTCATATTTCCTGGCTACATTGTAGGCAAACGTTTTAAGGTCTGTTCATTTAAAAATTAGAGTGTCTCCATGTTCTTCACACTTAAGCATGTCAGACTGCTACACCATCACCGAGTCTGTAGCTTGCTGTCAGTGTGAAAATGAATGGATCTTAGTTAATGTAGCCACTTCATAGCAACCTAGTCACTAAATGTGAGTGTACTCGGTTCTTACTAACGTCTATTCAGTGATTATCATTCTGGACATCAACATGCTCTGTGGAGTACTTATAAACAAGTACATTGACTAGCAAAATTTACCATCAGCCCATAAACATAGCTGTTCTCTTTCTGGATGTCTCCCATTCCATCCCATCCACATAATTTTGTCTTATTACCTCTGCCTTCTGCAAATTGACTTGTAGAAGTCTGAATCTTTGTATCCTAATCAATAGAAGCAACAGTGTGCAGTATGTTCTTATTTAAGTATGCTTACCCACTTAAGACTCCTAATCCAGGTATTGTTTTAGGCCCCAAGGCAAACCCAAAAGTTCTTAAATCTTTGGATCTATGTAACTAGAATTTTTCCTTCAAAGATCACACTGGAAGCCATCTTATTAGGTCTATTGTTGCCTGTTCTCACCGGGTTCTTCTATACATAGAGTAAGTTTCCCCACAAGTCCAATACCTTGCCTCTTTAGACAGAACACATTTTGATTGACAGTCATTGTTTCCTTGCTGCTTTTCTTGATGTGTGCCAAGCTATTTTATCCTATTCATGTATTGTTGTTTATGAACATTAAGCATTTGTTTTGGTCTTCTTGGTTTTGGAATTTTCTAATGAGGCAAAAGGCACCACATAATTCCTTAGAAATTCTGTAACCTCAAGAAACAACACAATAGACAGCTAAATAGCAAAGGGAAACCTTATTCAAGACTGTTTTTTTATGAGACTAAAACTCACTTTGTAGAAAGCAAAGGCAGGCGTATTTCATGAGCCAGAATAAGGTAGTGAAAGGTTGGCAGGGTGGCTGCCCAGTGGGCTTAGGCACTTTGTTTGCTAATTAGTGCTCATTATAGTGTGGTTTCTATGCTACCACAGACACTGGATAGTGGGGAAAGCTTGTATGGAAGATTACATTTCAAAAGGATGGCTCCCAGGTTTTTGGCTAGGAGGATTCAGAGTTGTTAAACTGGTAAGGGACTGGAAGATGTATTTACATTTCAAAGGCACAGGCAAAGACTTTGCAATTACAAGTTTTCTGAAGTGCAGTGCTCTAGAGAAGGTCAGAGCCTAAAGTTAGGAAGAAAGTTGTCTACCTTGAGTCAAGCTGAATGAAGTAGGACCCTCAAGGCTGTTATGATTAATGCAGAATTATGTCTTTTTACATCTATGTGGATACAAAAATCTTTGCTGACTTTGAAACAAGTTCCTGGTCATAGGCAAAAGCTGTTTGGAAAGAAAATGTTCTCTCACCCCCACACAAGTATCAAAGATCAAATCCATCAACTTGGACAAAAGCAGGAGGTTTTATGCCAGGAAGGGAGAGGCTATGTTGTTCAGAAATTCAGTTTGCAATGATTGTGTTTCTGATCCACAGGAATTTTTAATTTCTCTCCTTCAAATTACACACATAAAGAAAACATTTTTAAATTTGCTTTTCTTCTAATTAATTTAACTCTGACAATGTAGTGTTATGGCTGGCAAAATGCATAGCAATTAATTCCCACAGTTAACACACCATAGAAACTTTCCCATGGTCTTTTGTGTAGGTTTTTTTATATGAACCTCCTGTCTCAATTCTAATGTTTGGCATTTTAAAATTCTGCTTTACATTATAAAGTACTTGCATTGCATAAGTGGTTTCATTATTTTAGTTTTTTTTTTTTTTCAAAGACCTTAGCATGCTCTATGGAAAGAACCAAATGTGAATGAACAGTTTAGGATTTTTAAAACTCCTTTATTTTTTGCATCCTACATTGTTTATTACATTTCTATATCTGGTTTTACTCATAAAAGTGTTAATCTCTCTGATCTCTGGTAGTCTTCTCTCATCATGAGTGTCTGTTAGGCATGTAATTGCTCATTGTTATTTGTCTGGAGCCCAAAAGAAGAGAGGTTATACAATTTGGGAATATAATTTATTGCTCCATGATTCTTCATTTCCGCCCAGATGCAGGCTCTTGTCTAAACTCAGAGCTTGTCTAAATGCAGACCCAGGGACATTATGAGCTTTGTTTACATATGAAAAAATCTGTCTAATACTGAGATAATTTCATACTTCATATTCTGTTGACAAACTGAGGTTCTTTCTATGCAGATCCACATCTCTTCCAGTTGTCAAACACTGATTTTTTTTCTCTCCAGTTTCAAGTCACTATTTGTTAGGGTTTTGACCCTTTCCTTTGGTTTCCAAGTGGTTGTTTAAAAAATCACTCTTAAATTCATATTCAAATGAATTCTTGATTTGCTAATATTAAAATGTCTGTGTAGCATTGATTTATACAGAAAACAACAGAAAGCATTGTGGTGTGTTTAAAAAAAAAAAAATTGACCAGCATATTCTTCAATGAGCCTATTATGTAGTAATTGTCTGGCAGCTTTCCCAAGAATGAGAGAATTCATTCAGAGTGTTGTTCTGAATGAACCAGAGGTCCACAGGACTGAAAATATCATCATAGGGTGCTGAGGAGTAGACTGGTTTAAGAGATTTAGCCTGTGAGGACATATATTTTATAAAAAGATAAGGAGAGAAGGAATATGTTTGGTGGAGGTGTGGTCAGGTGTGGGGGAAGGAGGTGCCTCTGTGGAACCATGCTGAGGTATCTATTCCTCCGAGGGACCAGCTACACAACAGTAGAGATAGAATAGAGTTTTCTCAGGGCATGGGCAGGGGAGCTGAGAGGCTAGTAGAAACAGAGAAAAGCAGAAAGTAGAGAAGTAGAGGCCAGCCATGAGCACAAGGAGAGAGAGGGAGGAGGGGAATGGAGAGAGATGAAAGGACATGAGAAAGGGATGAGAGGGCAGAACCAGAGCAGGAGCAAGAAGTCAAGAGAGCAAGAGAGAGAGGAGGGGACAAGCAGCCTCTTTTGTAGTGAGTCAGGTATACCTGGCTGTTGCCAGGCAACTGTGTGGTGGAGCTTAGACAATATGCTACCAACATACACGGAAGGATTTCTAATCCATCGTAGTGCCTACTAACTAGCAAGTTTACTTTCCTTGTTTCCTGTGGTTCTTCACAGATCATCAATGGTGAAGACTCTCTGATTGTCACATGACTTACCCTTAAGAGCTTTGGCAAGTTTTCCACATTTCACATGACTAGGACTAGAACATTTCACATATTTCATGAATGTCCATCATCTGATCTAGCAAATAGTCCTACCAAAAGCACTATAACTTACCTAATGTAAATTTTTCTAATTCCACAACTGAGTTCTGAGCATGCTTTTCACTTTACAGATTATACTTATATGTATGTGTGTGTGTGTGTGTGTGTGTGTGTGTGTATGTACGAAAGCCATCTAAGAAGTCAAGTAGACAACTTAAATAGCTTATGATTAACATTAAGATGGTAACAGTGATTTGGAGGAGCCATTATTAACCTTAAGAATGTTAACCGTGAGAATCACTAGAATCACTTAGAAGAAAGACTCAATAGAATGATTATTCATATCAGGTTGCCCTTGAATTTGTCCTGATTGTTCATTGAGGTGATAATCTCCACCCTGAATTTGGGCAGCATTATTTTATAGGATGAGCCATGTGATATAAAAGAGCAAAGAAAGTTTGCTGCCTAGAATTCCCAGAAATGAAGGACAACACTGATCTGGAATTGTGAGCCAAGTAAGGCACTTCTCATGATTGTCTATTGTCAGGGTATATTATTAGAGCCACAGAAATAAAACTGGGACTCTGTACTTGGTAGTCTTTCATATGAAGGGTTTCCAGGAAGTGTTGGGAGATTTCAGGGTCCAGCTCTGTGTATATCATTGCACCAACCCTATATTTACACTAAGGGTTGGGGAATCAGAGCAGGAATGAAGGGGTCTCTATTCTCACAACTCTATGCCAAGTGACTAGCTTGAGCCTTTCTCCTTAGGCTGGGCTGTTTCCATGGAAACATGAAAATGTGTTTCAGAGCTGGATATGATATTATGGTGATTATTGACAAGAATAATACATGAACACCTTCCAAGTAGCTACCTGCCTCTGCTATTGTTTCCTGTAGTTATGTCTTGGTAGTAATGGGTTTACAGAGAGCTCTTCAGAGTGGCTTCCTGGTCTCAGCCAGGAGAAGATTGTATCTCAATGTCTATTATAATCTGTATCATTCCTTTTCATATTGAATACACATCACCCAGGTTATTGATACCTACCTAGAATGTAAAGCCTTTCACTTGACTTAGGGTGCTATATCTTCTCTTAAGAGGATGAAGTTGGTGTTAGTAATATATCATCTTCCTGAGTGGTATTGTTCCTTATGTGAGCAAAGACTACATTCGACTAATAATAGTCTAAGCCATACCTAGCATGGTAGCATAGAATTTAAAGGCAGAGACATTGAAAGCTAACTGATTTTGTTGAAACTCAGTGCCAGTTTGTTAGCTTGTAGGAAATATTTAATTCTCAGTGCCTTTGTTTCCTTGTCAATAAAATGGGGGCAGTACAAAGATAACACTTAGTTCACTAGTCTCGTGTGACATTTAAATAAGGTACCATGTGTGAAGTTCCAAAGAGGTGGGCTATAAATCTCCTTAACTTATAATAGTTATCAAATGGGAAAATCTTAGTGTTGTGTACAGGAGCAGAATTAACACAAGAGTATGAGTAAATATTCAAGTTTAAAGTAAGTAACAAGCTAGCCAATATTAATTAAAATTTACTATATGCTATATACTTGGCTGAAAATATTTTTATTCTATTCAAATAACACAGAATTAATAGGAAATATAAATTATAAATATGTTTAGATTTATATGCATAATTAGAACAAAATTTTATAACAGCAAATGGGGCTGGAGAGAAGAGGAATCACTTTAGTGTATTAAGCATGCTGGGCCAGAGATGTAGAAAATCATCAGAATCTCAGTACACCAGCTTACAATTCTCCTTGACAGCCCTCCTCTTTTTTCTGTATTACTGGGTCTTTTCTTTAACACATCATTTCCTTTTCCTTTGCCTCTTTATCCTGCTGTTTGAACAGATGTGACCTTGACTGTATCTCACTGGGTTCTTTTACCTTCAGGACCCAATGCTGCCAACTGTTCAGCCTCTGAATATTCAGTGCTCACATTCCTGGGAGGAATTTCCTTGGGCTCTCTCATCTTTTCTCATCAGGACAAAGTACAGGTTCCTTCCAGACTGCAAACTGATTTCTTTGGGTTGTGTGTTGCTCTCTGTCTGATCAGCAGTGACTACAGGTGCCAGGAGCATGTAGGGTAAAATATAACTTCTTAAACATCAAAGGTAGTTTCTTCTACAGTTGATATGTGCTTGACAAAAATGTTTTACTGTGCTTGGCCTTGGAAAAATGGAGATAGCCATTTACAGAGAAACATTCACAGAATGATGTTACTTGAAGTCATGAGAATGGATGGTGTTTTTTTAAATATTAAAAAGCATAGATAATATATTGGAATACGCTTTTATAGGGTAAACTAAAGTAGTGCCACAAAGGCATCCACTGTTCTTAAATAGTGACCAAAGAGGACAAAGGAGACTCTTGTGACCTCCGCAGCTGCATGGTAGGGTGAGGACATACTGGCAGTCCCTGCTGATGAACTTCAACCAGCAGAGGAGGAAAAGGAAGAAACAGCAGACATAGTTTTCTTCCTCATCAATGATTATCTTGTGACAGCAGCATCTGAGTCTTGCTAGAGGCCACCTGTGAGAGCAAGCCATGAATGTCTTTGTCATGTCGGCCAATACTACTCTGAGAGACTCTGCCCTTGCTGCCTACCGCTGTGACTTCTCTTTCCTCTTATCATTGTTTTCCTCACTTTTATTGCCCCTAAAAAATGAGCTGTTAAATTTACTTAAGGCTGAAATTTCAGCAAAACCTTGGATAAAATTTCTTCATGAAATATATGGCCATTTTTTTCCTTTTTCAGATTTATTTACTTATTTACTTATTGCAACACAAGAGACCTGGTACCCAGTCAGTGAAAGTCAGGCCTGTTGTTCTCAGATAGTCCCGGCACTTGCTGCCGTGGTAGGGACAGATATGGAGTTTCATTATGACTACCAAACACTAAATGGTTTTGTCTTTACCTTGTGTTTCAGTTTAGACTCTACAGTGATCAGAACTGAGAATTGCAAGGAACACAGTAGAGCAATAACTTTGATCATTTAGAACTTGTGGAAGAACCATGCTCAGATAAAAGAAGGCCCTAGAGAAAAAACTCATGAAGAATTAAGAAATAGCATTACAAGTTAAGAAAATTTCAGGCTAGCCATTGAGGTACATGACTATGATCTTCCCAAGGGTGAGGTTAGCCTGGACTACATGGTCAATTAGAGGCCTGTCTTCATGAGATAGTAAAACATTGTATTAAAGAAAACAAACCATACCAAACCAAACAAAAGGAACAAGAAGAGAGAGAGAGAGAAGTAAAGACTACATATTTGGCTGCTTTTATGATAAGTTTTTAATAATCAAAGTAGTCAGGATACTTACTGAAGCAACTTAGGAAACTTTTTTTTAAGGCATATGAAGCTAAGTATCTATACAAAACGTCCCATTTAACGTCAAGAATACTACAGTTGTTAACCTGGATATAGAGACATTTCATATGCATTGTTTGAACTCACATTATAATTACCCTTTTAAAATACAGATGCTTTGGACTATCCCCAGGAATATTATGAGTTTTAAAGTCCCCATGCTTTTTATAATTAATAAGAACCAGTGGTACAGAACTCAGTTAATCATTTAAGCTCAAGTTGTTCAAGAAAATGCAACCAAAACTCTGTTGATGATTTTCTTAATTTATGAAAGATGTGTTGTGACTTGTTCCAGCACCAATTAGAATATAGGTGGAATTTGTAAGGGAGATGACAAACTCCAATAGAATTTTGATGTCATGAACTAAAATTAAGTCAAATAGTTCAAACATTCATAGTCAGCATCATGGGTAGAAGGACAGGGAAGAGCTTTGAGTAGATGTTGAGTGGATGATGTACTATATTCCAGTGACAGTGCAGCCTCCTGTGGCAAGTGGAGAGCTCTTGGAGGGAAGCACACTGAGGGGGGGGGGTCTTCTACTGATCTAAAGAGAGTTGAGGCTCAGTGTCAGGACCAGGGGATGGAGGGAGAGATGTAGGGATGGATGACAAGAGAGATCTAGGAAGATGCCAGGAGGTAGTTAGGAAAAGGAAGAGGTACAGGAAAGGGAGGGAGAGAGAAGGAGGAAGTGTGTGAAAGAAAGCGACAGACAGAGGGAGAGAGAGAGAGAGAGAGAGAGAGAGAGAGAGAGAGAGAGAGAGAGAAAGAGAGAGAATGAATTACCTTGGCATGTGATTGTTCCCTGAAGACTTCATTTTGACACTCTCAGGGAAGAGAACAGCTCGACCCTCTCAAGAATCTCTGGAAGCTCCTGTGGGAGGAAGAGTCTGCCTGGAGCTTGTTCTGTAGAGCCTGAGAACTCTGTGTCCTGTTCTCAGCCCTTGTGTACTCCTCTAGCACTGAGCTGTCCAGTTTGTCATGCCTACACTCAGTCTCAACTGTGGAAGATAAAAGACAGCAACTGTGAACCATGGTAAAATTAAGGAAGGAAGAAAACCAAAGTGAACAGTGTTCCTGAGAGCAACTATAGGGCTGCCTGCTACCTCAGAAGATTCTGGTCCTATTCGAGTTTTCTTTTGCTCAAGGCTGGAGAAGATGGCCCCATTCTGCAAATCTAATGAAGACTGGGAAAGTATTTTTAATTGAACTCATCACATGCCTGGTTATGCTGACTCCACATCTCAGTCCACATTGATCCCATATATAATGATTGCAGACATTTCCAAAGCTGCTTTTTCTGGAAGGGAGACTGGAGAGGAAGGTTTTGGTGGTGTTTTTCTTTACCTAAATATATCCACCAAATTGTTAGAACAGAAATCTGAAGGAATGGCCTTTTGGAGTAATTATGCTGTGGAACTCCTTATGTGATTACCTTTGAGGGCAGATGTAATCAATCATATGCCTCAGCTGGTCTTTAACGAAAGGTCAAAAATTTTTTCTAGATACCCCAGAGAGATATATTTTAAAACCCAAATAATTGTCTCATGATATCGCTGGTATTATTTTTAGCATTTATGAGCTTCTATTATTTTCCTGAACTTACCAAGGTGTGAATTGCAATCTTATGTTATATTCCACACTACATAGACTTATGTTTCAGTATAATCCAAGTATTAAAATTGCATTAAAATATTCATGAACCTACAAATCATAGTTATTGCCTGCGTTGTGTGTACTGTGTTAATCTAGACCTGATTTCTTCTCCTTATGCAGCTTCATGGGTTTGCCTTAATAGGCTCCCTTGTTTCTTTGCTTCTGCTTAGTAAAGAGTTGAATTTTAGCTTTCTTTGTGATGGATTCCCATCTTGGTTCCTCCCTGTGGAATGGAAAAGCCTTTTCCAGGTTTGTGAGTATAGTCTTAAATTGGGAATAGAATCTGCTTTTTCTGACCTATCACAGACATCTCTCAGCCATTTCTGTCTCATTTTTCAGAAGGGGAAATTATTGATTACAGTAGGTGGATTATAAAGAAAAAACAAAGAATGAATTCAGGATAATTTTAAATAACACACTCTAGGGATTTGTTAAATGATTTATTATAATATAAATGTTGATTTTAAGGAATGAGACAAGCTTGGATTCCCTGGTAATTCTTTTTTATCTAGAGACATTCATGATTCTGTATACTTCTTTACATACTAGGGATTCCCAACCAAGGAGAACTGAGATGTAACATATTTGAGATCAAGGATAGATATCTTACTTTCAAACTTTGCTTTTAGAATGATATTATTTTCTTTTTCATTTATTTTGTTTCATGTGTATGGGTGCTTTTGCCTTCATGTACATCTGTAACCCATGTGCATGCCTGGTACTGAGGGAGATAAGACAAAGGTGTTACATCTCCTATAACCTGAGATACAGACATTGAGAACCACCATGTGGGTTCTGGACATAGAATCGGGGTTTTAGGAAGGGCAGCCAGTGATCTTAGAGATGGCACTGAGCCATCTCTTCAGCCACTAGCGTGAGACTTCTCACAAGTTTTTCCTAAAGAGGTTTATTTTGTCCATAGTAAGGGAATGAATAAAGCCAATGTACTGTTGGTAATGCTGAAAGGGCATTCTGGTAACAGGGCCATACTTTAATCTTTTGCTGATATCCGTGGTAAATAACAAGAGGGAAAATTCTGTTAAGTGCCTTGAGCATGCTTTCTTTCCTCTGTTCAGCAAGAGCAAGTGTGATCTGTCTTCCTTATATTCTCTCACAATGTTAACAAAGACAATGTGTTCTACGTGTATGTTTAATCTTTCATTTACTAATGTAGAGGCCATGATTAATTGTGTTTATATTGTTGATGGTAATCCACACTTCTAAAATCTGATAGTAGTCATTTCTTTGAGGAATTAATCACATTATCCAGAAACACATACAGAGTATTCTGGTTAAGGAATACATCCTCAAAGTAGCTTCTGATACCAGCTGCATAAGAAACCTGCAAGCCAACCTATCTGATTGTGTGGACTAGATTTCATAGTTGATTTTATTAAGTGTCTTCAATATCAGAAGGGGTTGGTTCTTTTCTGTACAAGAAAACTGAGATGCTAAGCACAAGAATGAGATCAGTTCTTGAAACTTTAAAACCTGAAGTTTTTAATCACCATTGCTCTGTAATACAGTTTGAGGTCAGGGATTCCCCTAGAAGTTATATTATTGTTGAGAATTATTTTCAATATCCTGGGATTTTTGTTATTCAAAATGAATCTGCATATTGCTCTTTCTAACTCTAGGAAGAATTGAGTGGGAATTTTGGTGGTGATTGCATTCAATCTGTAGATTGCTTTCAGCAAGATGGCAAGTTTTACTGCCATCCACGAGTATGGGAGATCTTTCCATCTTCTGAGATATTTGATTTCTTCCTTCAGGGACTTGAAGTTCTTGCCATACAGATCTTTCACTTGCTTGGTTAGTATCACACCAAGGTGTGTTATATTATTTGCGTCTATTATGAAGGGTGTCATTTCCCTAATTTCTTTCTCAACCTATAAAATCATTTGAGTAGAAGAAGGCTACTGATTTGTTTGAGGTAACTTTATATCTAGCCACTTCGCTGAAGTTATCAGGTTTAGGACTTCTCTGGTGAAATTTTGGGGTCACTTAAGTGTACCATCATATCATCTGCAAATAGTGATATTTTGACTTCTTCCTTTCCAATTTGTATCCCTTTGATTTCCTTTTGTTGTCTAATTCCTCTTGTCAGGACTTCCAGTACTATGTTGAATAAGTAGGGAGAGAGTGGGCAGACTTGTCTAGTCCCTGATTGGTACAGTAACAGGCAGGTAGATGAATAGAATAGAGGTGAAGACCCAGAAATGATGCTGCACATGTATGGTCACTTGATCTTTGACAAAGGAGCTAAAACCATTCAGTGGAAAGAGAGCATTTTCAACAAATGGTTCTGATTCACCTGGCAGACAGCATGTAGAAGAGTACAAATCTATCCATTCTTATCTTCTTGTACAAAGATCAAGTCCAACTGGATCAAGGACATCCACTTAAAACCATATACACTGAAACAAATGAAAGAGAAAGTGGGGAAGAGCCTCGAACACATGGGCACAGGGGAAAATTTCCTGAACAGAACACCAATGGCTTATGCTCTAAGATCAATAGTCTACAAATGGGACTTCTTAAAATTACAAAGCTTCTGTAAGGCAAAGAACACTGTCAATAGGGGAAAAAATGGCAACCAACAGATTTGGAAAAGATTTTTACCAATCCTACATCTGATAGAGGGCTAATATCCAATATATACAAAGAACTCCAGAAGTTAGACTCTAGAGAACCATATAAGCCTATTAAAAATGGGGTACAGAGTTAAAGAAAGAATTCTCACTGAGGAATATCTAATGGCGGATAAACACCTAAAGAAATGTTCAACATCCTTAGTCATTAGTAAAATGCAATTTAAAATTAGTTTGAGATTCCACCTCACACAACTCAGAATATCTAAAATTAAAGTCTCAGGTGACAACATATGTTGGCCAGGACTCATAGAAAGAAGAACACTCCTCCATTGTTGGTGGGATTGCAAGCTGGTACAACAACTCTGGAAATCAGTATGGCAGTTCGTCAGAAGATTGGACATTATACTACCAGAGGGCCCAGCTTTATCACTCTTGGGCATATACCCAAAGATTCTCCAACATATAACAAGGACACATGTGCCACTATGTTCACAGCAGCCTTATTTATAATAGCCAGAAGCTGGAAAAAAAAAACAGAAGTCTTTCAACAGATGAATGGATACAGAAAGTGTGGTACATTTACACAATGGAATACTACTCAGCTATTTAAAGCAACGACTTCATGAAATTCTTAGGCAAATAGTTGGAACTAGAAAATATAATCCTGAATGAGGTAACCCAGTAATAAAAGAACACACATGGTATGCACTCACTGATAAGTGGATATTAGCCTCAAAGCTTGGGTTACCCAACTTCACAGACCATATAAAGTTCAAGAAGAAGGAAGACCAAAGTGTACATGTTTCAGTCCTTCTTAGAAGGGGGAAGAAAATACTGGAGGTAGAAGGTTGGAAGGATTTGAGAGTAAGAGAGGGTGGGGGGAGAAAGGGGGATCAAGATCAGGTATGAGAGGAGACAGGAAAGAGATAAAGAAGGTCAGGAATTTGAACAGAGGTGTGTAGC
This sequence comes from Rhynchomys soricoides, assembly GCA_019843965.1. Taxonomy (NCBI): domain Eukaryota; kingdom Metazoa; phylum Chordata; class Mammalia; order Rodentia; family Muridae; genus Rhynchomys; species Rhynchomys soricoides. The sequence continues at coordinate 1,512,839 of JADRCH010000226.1, read as the reverse complement.
AATGGGAGATGAGAAACTGGTGGTAGTCACCAGCAAGTTCCAGATGCAAGGAAAGCAAGAGGCTCCCAGGACCCTACAGGAATGAGATTAGCTGAAATGCCCAACAAAGGGGAGGGATAACATGTAGAGACCCTATCCAGAGGTTAGGCAAGGCCTGCAGTTGGGGGATGGGGCCATTCACTCATTTTCAAGTTCTTAACCCAGAAGGACTCCTGTGTAAAGGAAATTTGGGGACAAAGTGTGGAGCAGAGCCTAAAGGAATGGCCATCCAGAGACTTCCCCACTTGGTGATCCACCCCATATACAGACACAAAACCCAGACACTATTGTGGATGCCAAGAAGTGCTTGTGGACAGAAATGTGATATAGCTATCTCCGAGAGGCTCTGCCAGAGTCTGACAAATACAGAGGGGTATGCTCACAGTCAACCAATGGACTTAGCATGGAATCCCCAATGGAGCAGTCAGTGAAAGGACTATAGGAACTGAAGGAGGTTTGCAACTCCACCAGAAGAACAACAATATCAACCAACCAGATCCTCCAAAGCTCCCAGGGACTAAACCACCAACCGAAGAGTGCACATGGAGGGACCCATGGCTCCAGCAGCAACTGTAGCAGAGGATGGTATTGTCTGGCATCAATAAGAAGAGAAGCCTTTGGTCCTATGTAGGGTGGATTTCCCAGAATAGGAGAATGCCAAGGTGGTGAGGTGTGAGTGGGTGGGTGGAATTGATGCAGGGGGAGGGAGGATTTGAGAGGGGGTTTCTGGAGAGCAAACTGGGAAAAGGGATAATATTTGAAATGTAAATACCTAAAATATCCAATAAAAAGAAAGAAAATGAACCCTGAAGAGATGTTAGCCTTCACTGGAAATTATAGATTTGACTAGAAACCTAATTCTCAGTGTCAAGCCTGATCCTGAAGATATTATATAACCACAGGTTCAGGTCTGGTATAAGTGTCTCTACTTCTTGTCCTCTTGTCCAAAGAATAGAAAATAGTATCCATAATGAGTTGCAAAAATAGCAATGTCTGTTTCAGTAAAACAATAGAAAAGATCAAAATATGTGTCCAGAGAACAGGAAGCCACAAAAGTGTAAACTCAAGGGATCAGTTACTGTGTAGGACTTTCCTTTATAGAGCTCAAAAGGAGCATTTGGTTGCTAAGGGATGCAAGTTGAGTGGTTCTCTATAATTTTATTTTTGTACTGTGTATGTCTCTTTCCATAATGCATCTACTTTTGATCATATGCAAACTCAATTAGGCATAGGCATATGTGATAAGTGGGGGAGCTTCACTAAAATGTTACTAGGGGAGAGTTTGCTTTACTGTGCATGTACCCCAAATCAATTCAAGCATGACAGCCTTCTCATTCCTTGTAACAGATACATTGGGGAAGGATGTGAATAGAAAATGGCTAAATTTGATTTTACTATGATGCAGGTAAGTCTCAAGGAGTTTCTGAGGTTGCTAGATGCATTACTTGGAGAGGAGTATGTGTGTATAGCACCCAACAGGTGAAGCAAGTAGATGCAGTGTATTATTGCATAATAGGGGGTTATGCATAATCAAGTAGAATCTTAGGCTAACCTCTCTCCTGTACTTGAACTAATATGGACATGGTTGAGACCACTAATCTTCATTCTTTCTCCTTTATTCTCCCAAAACATAGACTGTAAAAGAAAACAATAGCATCACTAAAACTACTAAATCTCCAACAACGATGTAATCAGATCACACTGGTACCAGGCTTGCAAACTTCAGAAACACTGCAAAGAACATATACTAAGTAGCATCAGTATCAGACATACAACAAGGATCTTTACTCAGACAACCCATTTCTTTCTTATTGTTTCCCATAACAACAGACTTAATAGTCAAAATACATGGTTTTCTCTGCTTTTTCTTTCCTCTTGGAGTTTCACTCCTCTGCTGAAATTGAAAACTGTAATTACAGGTAACATCAGTGTCAGATTAAAGTAATTTCATGCCACATTCTTATTTATGAATCACAATAGTACTATAATTTAAAATATTTCTTTTCCTCTGGGGAGAAATAACACTGTAACATTAAGCTCAGAAGTAATGCTCTCTCTCTAAGAGCACAGATTCCTGTCTCCCTCCTCCTTCTTTCTATTTGAGCCCAAACTACTGTAATTCTTCTTTAACTGGTCTTCCCACTGGGCAAATTTAACCTCCAAACAGAGTAAAGCTCTGCAGCTCATCTTTCCACCGAGAAATGCGCTAAATCTGCATAGATTTTCTTGATGAAAGAATTTACCTTGTCTTCTAGGAAAGCTCTGCTGTGATTTATAAAATGTTATCACTCAGACTGTGATGTCTGGGTTCTACCTAGAGTATCTGCAGATTCCTTATGTCCTACAGCTGCCATACCAAGCAATTACTTAATAGTTCCTAGAAATGCTCCAGTAGATTTCCCTGCTAAATCTTATGTAGGGTTTTCCCCAAACTTAGAATAATTGTCTTGTAACCAAGGAATACTTGTCAGTCTTTAAGTTCCAAATCCAGATAAAAGGTGCTGATTATTTTCTGTAGCTTAGTAAGCTGTGTAAAAGTTTTTTTCAAAAAGTCTTTTCAAGTTGGATAGTTTAGACAAATAACTATGGTCCAGAGTTGAGAAGAGTACACCAACCTACAGCCTAGACTGAATCTGTGAGGGCTTATAAAGATGCTATTCCCAATGCTCCATGAACCATAGTTATAATGTTTGGTTGACTTTGCAACAGAATTTGGAATAAAAGTAGATGGACTGCTCTTTAAAATTACCAGAAGTAATTCACCACCATCTCCAGTTAGTTTAAGGTAAGAAGTCACTATTAAATTCTGTGAAGACTTTCTAACTTTGCTTGGGGTTTTTCTTTGATCACTAGGATTACAAACTCTACTGACAAACTCAAATTAGCTACCATGCAGCCATACTTATCTCAGTACTGCGCGTGACAGGTCTTAGCGAGACCTTCTTGAAAGCATCCCTCAGAAGGGATAAAAACTCTCAGATTACACCTCTTTTATCTACAAAGCTCACCTGTTTAGTAGCTTGTTCTCACCACCAGAATCTCAACATTTTGGGGATATAGACATTGCCTTGTTCCTCTGGTTACTAAATCCTGAGAATGCATCTTATGGCTTAAAGCATATTCCCAAACTCACATTAGCCAGTGCACACTGCATTCTAAGATTTTTGTGTTAGTAACATGAACTGAGGGATATGCTGCTTATGGGATGGAGTGCAATGTGACATTGTGACTTGTACACTGTCTGGGGGACATGAATCACAGGGATATTCTGCTCCTGTCATTTCTGTTACTGCTGGGAAGAAAGAAACAATCTGGTTATGGGAGCTACTGGCAGGCTCTGTGAAAGCCAATGATGGTCTGGATGGTCCTTGTTGCTGTGAAGCTCTCTCTGGCTTCTCACCTGGCATGAATCTCTAGATTATCTTTGTAGATGCCAAACTCCAGATGCTATGTGGTTGCCTGCCCTCTTCCTAGGAGGTAGCTTTAGTTGTAAAGAGAACTATGGATGTGTTATACAAGGACCTGTGTGATCTTTGCCAAGCTACTTGTTGAGAATGCATCTACTTCAGGAACATGAGGTTTGTGTGTATCCTGTTGAATGGGTTTTCAAACATTAAGTGGGGTTAGATGTGACTCAAGCCCATTATAATTAGCACATTTTCACATCTCTGGAAAATCGGTTTCCCCAAAGTGCATACATCTTGCACACATACCACTAGAGAGATACCAGCATTGCTCTCTTGACTTGTGTACTTTGGAAGACATGGACTTATTTCTTGGGAAGACTATGATGTAATGTTTGGGGGTCTCTTTAGCTGGACCATTTCTTAGTCTGTGTCTCTGTAGAATTGAATTCTGGGCAGAAGGCACTAAATTTTACTAGACACATATTTATAAGTGTGTACGCACCTGGACTATTGTCTGTGGCTCAAGGTTAGATGGACATAGCATCACAACGCAGAGTACTCTCTGAATCCAGCTCTGCTTATCAGAACAATAGAGTCTTAGAGTTGTATGGTGCCAGAAGCCAGTGGGCAGATTATTGTTATATTTAAACAGGTACAACTTTGACTTTAAATCCATGGAAATTTGAATAGCTTAGATGCCAAAAAAGAAGCCAGACATGTCCTGTGATGTGTGTTAATTTCTCATAGATTCTATGGCTGGACTTCCTCGGCACTGAAACAACTTGAGCTATTTGGAGAGACTGAAACAAGTCTACTGGACAACATAGTTAAGACAGATTACAGTGGAAACTTAGGATATTGTAGCAAGCAAGTCTGAGTATATAGACTTGGAAGTAGAAATCAGTAGATATCTAACTAGGAGAGCAAAATACTAGAGGAAGAAAATATGTCTCCATATATTTGCTTATTCTTCCATACCTTTTTAAAAGAAAGTAGTTCATTCACTATAGTAAGTGCTAAATAAATTCTTTATGAGCTAAGTCAAGGATTAATTGGAGGAATAAATTTAGGGGTCAGGAAGGAGTTAGAAGTGAGTTTAGATGGACTTACGTCTCAGTTAGGGTTTCCATTGCTGTACAGAGACACTATGACCAAGGCAATTCTTGTAAAGAACAACATTTAATTGGAGCTGGCTTACAGGTTCTGAGGTTCAGTCCATTATCATCATGGCAGGAAACATGGTAGAGTTCAGGCAAGCATAGCACTAGAGAAGCTGAGTTCTACATCTTGTCCAAAGGCAAACAGTTGAAGACTAGCATCCAGATTGCTAGGGTCTTTCAGAAGAAGAGTCTCAATGCCCACTTCCAAAGTGATACACTTTCTTCAACAAGGCCACAACTCCAAATAATGCCACTCTCTGGGCCAAGCATATTCAAATTACCACAAATGATCAGCATTGTCTCTCCTATGCAAGAGGCCTGCCATGATACAGTATGTTCTGGACTAAAGTAAAGGTAGGGACTCAAATGTAGATAAATAAGACAAAGGCTCAGTTACAAAAACTGGACATAGAACAATGGAATTTGCCATAGAATCTACTGCTCATGATCTATATGACTAGGATTCATGTCTCTGTACAGATTCTAAATAGCCATTCTTACTAATACTGCATGATAAAATTTACATTTAAAATGTAGCTAGTGATTGCAATGATAAGTACCTTTCATCTGAAGGTTTTAGGTGAAATTCACAATGAAAATATTTTTGCTGTCACTGTGTTTAAAAGAAGTAGGTGTTGGTCATGAAGTATTGTTCTAAGATCATTGAGTATATTTATTCACTTAATCCTTATAACTCTCTGGGGAAGGATTTCATACTGTACTACATTGCATGAAAGAAAACCAAAGCCAAGATATGTTATATGTTATTTTTAAATGAAACAGACTGTTGGTGACTAAAGTGGGATTTAAGTCTAGGAAGCCAGGCATTTTTTGCACTTTTATTTTTCTTATTTTTGGATATTTACTTTATTTACATTTCAAATGTTTTCCCTTTTCCTGGTCTCTTCTTTGGAAACCCCCTATTATATCCCCCTTCCCCTGCCTCTATGAGAGTGTTCCCCCGCCCACCCACCCCCTCTTGTCTTCCCTCTCTAGCATTCTCCTACACTGGGGCATCAAACACCCTCAGGCCCAAGGGTCTATCCTCCCACTGATGGCCAACAAGGCCCTCCTCTGCCACATATGTGACCAGCACCATGGGTCTCTCCATGTGTAATCTTTGGTTGGTGGTCCAGTCTCCGGGAGCTCAGGGGAGTCTGACCAGTTGACATTGTTGCTCCCTATGTGGGCTGTAAACCCTCTCAGCTCCTTCAGTCCTGTCTCCAACTCCTCCATTCAGGACCCCAAGCTTAATCCAGTAATTGACTGTGAGCATCTGCTTCTGTATTTGTCAGACTCTGCCTGAGACTCTCAGGAGATAGCTTATCATGCTTCCATTAGCAAGTACTTCCCAGCATCCACAAGAATGTCTGGGTTTGGTGGCTATATATAGGATAAATCCCCAAGTGGGTCAGTCTCTGGCTGGCCTTTCCTTGAGTCTCTGCTCCACAATTTGTCTCAATATTTCCTCCTGTGAGTATTTAGTTCACCCTTCTAAGAAACACTGAAGCATCCACATTTTGGTCTTCCTTCTTCTCAGGCTTCACATGGTCTTTGAATTGAACCTTGGGTATTAATCTTTACCTGTGACCACTGTTTTAAATTATACCTTCCATGGAGAAATTGAAATTATTATCTTTGAAAATTGGAAGACATACTCATTTTATGCAAATACACTTTCACTATTTGTAAGTTAAGACCTTCTAAATCAACAACTAGACAGCTCTTATGCTTATTTGGCTGTTAGGCACAAGCAGTAAGTGATACCAAAGGAAGGTATAATGAAGTCAAAGGTCCAGTCTATTCCATGGCACATCATAGGTAGTCGTTTGCATTGACGTGAAGCTGAATATCTCCTTCCAGTCCATTGGTTATCAGACACACATTGAAGTGGAAGATGAATAGCATCCTCCTGCTTTCTATGAGAAACACATGGCCACATAAGTAGCTGTTGATGTTTTGGGTGAAAAGTGGTGGTAATGACAAATGAATAATTTACATGAAGCAAAGTGTCTTTGCCCACTGCAGAATGTGTGTGCATGTGTGCTGTTGACTAAGAGATATTCTTTTTGTAGATTAAGAAGAACTGAAAGCAGGAATCCCCAGGTTTGTTCAAAGATGCACTATGGGTGCCAGATTGAGTGCTCTCAACTGTGTTATTATAGAAAAAGGAGAGAAGGATATTTCAGCACTGAACGATACTACTGTGCTTTCTCAATAGTTAGGGCCCAAAGAGCTAGTAGAACCTGAAAGCTTTTCAGTTTCTCTAAAGAAGATAACTCCCAAAATGTTGCCAGAAAGCCCTTACACAAAGAGGTAAGCAACCAACGAGACAAAGTACCCACGATTCATCATCTGGTTACTCCATGTGTCCTGAAACAGAAACACCCACTGTGTTAATGCGCAAAGGAATAAAAAAGAAACTAAAGAAAAAGAAAAGAGAAAACAATGAAGAAGTTGCAGAATATTGGAAACTTTTAGCCAAAAGAATGTAGGAAGCCAAAAACAAACCAGGAATAGACTGCCAAAAGATGTAGGCTGTCTTCACTTACAGATTCCATGAGATTCCACCTCACACCAGTCAGAATGGCTAAGATCAAAAACTCAGGTGACAGCAGATGTTGGTGAGGATGTGGAGAAAGAGGAACACTCCTCCCTTGCTGGTGGGAATGAAAGCTGATACAACCACTCTGGAAATCAGTTTGGTGGACCCTCAGAAAAATGAACATAATACTACCTGAGGATCCAGCTATTCCAGTCCTGGGCATATACTCAGAAGATGCTACAACATGTAATAAAGTCACATGCTCCACTATGTTCATAGCAACCATATTTATAATAGCCAGAAACTGGAAATAACTCAGATGTCCCTCAATAGAGGAATGGATACAGAAAATGTGGTACATTTACACAATGGAGTACTACTCAGCTATTAAAAACAATGACTTCATGAAATTCTTAGGCAAATGGATGGAACTAGAAAATATCATCCTGAGAGAGGTAACTCAGTCACAAAAGAATGAACACAGTATGCACTCAATGATAAGTGGTTATTAGCCCAAAAGTTCAGAATACACAAGAGTCACTTCACAGCAACCATTGGGCTGAGCATGAGGTCCCAGATGGAGGAGTTGGAGAAGGGACTGAAGGAGCTGAGGGAGTTGGCAGTCCCATGGAGGGAGCAACAGTGTCAACTGGCCTGACCCCTCGATGCTCCCTGAGACTGGATTATCAACCAAAGAATACGCATAGAGAGACCCATGGTGCTGGCCACATATGTTGCAGAGGAGGGTCTTGTTAGCCATCAGGGGGAGGAGAGGCCCTTGGGCCTGAGGGTGTTAGATGCCCAATATAGGAGAATGTCAAAAAGGGAAGATGAGAGTGGATGGGTGGGTGGGAGAATACCCCCATAGAGGCAGGGGGAGGAGGGAGGGAATAGGGAAGTTCCAAAGGGGAGATCTGGAAAAGGGGAAACATTTGAAATGTAAATAAAGTATCAAAATATAAAAAAAAGTAACAAATAGATGATCAAGCCTTGGAAAAAATCTACAGGCCCAGAGATATATTTAATGAGCAGAACCATAACATTTATGTCTGATTTATTTCATAAGGGAATTAATAATAAATAATGATATCAGTTGCTTTCTGTATTGTCAGTAATATTAAACCTTTCCAGCACTCTTTGAAAGATCAATTTGGGAGACTAGGAACTTTAAGCTTTAATTATTGCTGCATTTTAAAACAGAAGAAAATTATGTGTCTAGATCTTAAGGATAAAAGACATTTATGCTAATTTGATCTTTTGCTGTAATTTATTTTAGAATTCTCAGTAGTAACATTAATCTTCAATGACTTATTTGAAGTAATATTGAATTCCAAAAGTATTTTTAAAAGAATTGTATTGTAGTCCTGGGTGAATTATCTACCTTTATTTGAATGTTAAGTGTTGTAAACTAGTCACTTTTATAAAGCAATGAGAAGTTTTGAAGGCTTAAAAATTCAATAAAATCATTGGCATTTATTTTATTAATGTAGTCAAGTGTCATGCTTTGTGATAACTTAAAAGTAAATCTTTCAGGATAGCTGTGAATTTTGCATGATATCATGTAATTAAAATTATAATTAATGAATATATATCATATCTATGACTTTATTTCTATGATTACCTTGCTTATATATTTTAGTATTGTGGCAAGACAGAAATATACTATACCCAAAGCAAACAAGTTAGATATTAGTCTTCCACTGTGATAATGTAAGGTATGGGAACGATTTGCCCAAAAGATTTTCTCATGTGTTGTAATGCTGGTAACTGGTAGACGAAAAGACCTGTATAGAAAAATCTGTGGATTTGATGTTTGACTTTTGTACGCAAATGGGTATTTAGAAGCAGATGGAAGCTTTTTGAGATGGGTTTAATAAAGGTTTTCCAATGGAAAAATTAAGTTCCTTCAGCCACGAGGAAGTCCAGACGATTTTTTGTGGAAATCAGTCACCATCCCGGGCAGCAGAGGACATTACCAATTACACTGAACCTAAGCTTGGCTGTACACATGACAGTCTCAGAGTCTTTAGGTTTGTGAGGGTTTTATGTGGCAAAGGAAAGCATTCATGCAGTTTGCCACTGGATGTTCAACTCTACTCCCAGGTGAACTGGCTAACCTGCATCAGAGGCTCACAGTTGTAGGAAAGGTTAATGCTACTGATGCAGGCTATCCATTGGTCAACACTTGTGTCCACTATCTTAAGTTAGCTGAGTATTCTTCTGAGGAGCTCGTGAGAGAGCACTTGCTAGCTGCTACAATAGAGAAAGGCTTTCATCTCAATTGAGTCTTGAAATGAAGAAGAGACAGAGTCCGGGTGAAGCCTCTCGTGTTTGTTTGCAGAGGAGTGTATGATTCTCCACAGTAATGGCATTTGCCTTGTTTTCCACCATTAAGGCTTTGAGAACATGTGGAATAAGTTCCTTAGCTGCTAATGACAAAACAAATTCTTTAACTGCCCAGCCAGCAGGTATCCAGCACAGGACTCTGTGTTGCTTTACAAGGGCTTGCATGACTGGAAAAGGTGGACCTACCTGACTGTTGCACAGAGCAGCCTATCAGATCGTCAGTGCTCACCGTAAATGTAACTGTGTTTGTATCAAGTTTGTCATCGTTCCATACTTCATACACTATAGTTGCCATCACTGACCCCCGTTTTGCTGGCTCTTTAGCTACTTGGTCAAAAATACTGCTTCCTTAAAACGTAGACTGTTAATGAGCATCTCCAGTTTTTTCCTTTCCTCTTTAATGACTCCTGCACGACCAGAGTGTCCAGTGCTCTCTGTTTGTTTGGCATATAATCATGCACACCTTTGTCATGTCATTTCTTTAAGGCGGGAGTATATTTTTTTCATAAATACCATTCTATAAAGATGAAATTCTAAAATGTGTTTGTGCAGCTCAAAAAATAAAGATATATTAGGGGAGGGGCAAACACTGGTCTAGGTGCAAGGCAACCTTTATGTTTGGTTGTCTTTTTTTTTGTATATTATAAACATTTATTTAACTTGTTGCAGTTTGAAGTAAATTTTTGAGATGTATGCTCAACAATAATTATTAAAATATTTGCAGTGAAAAAAAAAAGAAAGAAAGAAAGAAAGAAAGAAAGAAAGAAAAGACCTGTATGAAGGTAGGAGTGAAAACCTAGATTTAAGTCATATTAGGATCTGGAAGGCTTAGTCCATCATTCATGAAGGAAGCAGATAGAGCCTATCATCACCTATATGAAGACCACAGGTTTTATCTGTAGATATTTTCTTGTTAACCTATATAGGTAAGTGTCCCAGTAAGAGCCTTCAGTGTCTGTCTATAGATGTCTGTCTTATTTTTTTTTTTTTTGTTATTGTCGATTTATATTGTGACTATCTTTACTCAAGCTCAGATCTAGAATTGCTTCATCGAGGGTTTTGGCAAAGATAAAACCTTAGATTGCCAAGATTTTATCAGAGTCATTTGCAGAATGTTAATGGTATTTTGATTTATGTTCATTGGATCTTAAATGCACAGACTGGGTTGTCATCTGTGTCTGATGACATGGGGTTGTAGCTTTCAGTGACATTTGGCCATGACTTAGTTGCTCCTGGAAAATAGCACACAGTTAATGCTTGGGTATTTATTTGTCCCTAGGGATATTGTGTTCCCTGATATTTTATATCTTGATCCAGGCATATGTGGAATTAGGAATCTCCGTTTGGGAATTCCCTTCATTGGGTTGTCTTGTGGACAAGGGTGTAGCCCATTTTATTGATGATTAGTGTGAGAAGGCCTGGACCACTATGGGTAGTGCCACATTTGTTGGATAGCTTTGGGATATATACAGGAACAAGCTAAGCAAGCCCAGGAGCAGAAGCCATAGGCAGTTCCTCCACGGTCTCTGCTTTCAGTCTACTGCCATAAACTTCCCACTTCCCTCAGTGATCATTACTTGGATGTTGTAAGATGAAATCAACCCTTTCCTCCCTAGTTGTTTTGGTCATTATGTTTTACCACAGCAGCAAAAGAAAAGAAAAAACTAGAAGAAATGCTTAAGACCAGTTGGTAAAATCATCCATATCAATGGACTTTGTGGGACGCTGTGTCAATGCTTTATTCTGCCTTCAGTATCAAATCACTCATTTCCCAGGTTCTGGAAGTGTAGATCCTTGATCTGATGCCTCTTACCTAAGTCCTTCTCTGGGATCTATCCCCTTTTCCAAATGTAAACCATTTCCCTCTCTGTTGGTGTCCTTTGCCTTAGACTGGGAGAACTCCAAAGGTAATTTCAGATCAAGAGCTGTTTCCAAGAACTTCTAAGGGGTGGGTATCAAGATTGTGTCATATTTGTTTTATCCTTCTGGATCTAACCTCTGTCAGTGTCACATTAAGAACAGTTTTCAAAGCACTTCCCCTTGGTGTCATTTGAAAAGGAATAAAGCCAGATTTCAATTTGCTACATCACACTTCCTCTGTCTTTTGTTGTTCCTTGCAGTCTGCCACGTGAATCTGAATCAGTACCTGCCTGAATTCTGTTTTAGAAATCTGTCCTTGTGTCTGTGTCTGTCTTTCCTCCCTAACAAAGGATTTTTCTCTGTATTTATTGAACATTACAGATAAGATCAGGTGGGGAAGGGAAGAGGGATACTTTTAGGAAGTCTTTAACTGCGTTTCACAAGGGACTAAGTTGCTGATTGTAACTTATTTAACTTATCTATTTATTTATAGTGACCAATCCACACATGACTCTTCAATTCATGTGTCAAGTTCTCTCTTTCTCTTTCACTCTGTCTTTGTCTCTACTGTCTATACATTTCTCTTTCCATGCATTTGTGTGCTGAGTATATGCAAGAGAGGTCTCTCTCTCTCTCTCTCTCTCTTTCTTTCTCTCTCTCGCTCTCTCTCTCTCTGTGTGTGTGTGTGTGTGTGTTTCACTCACTTGCATGTTCACTAGTGAGAAAGCTAATGTATCCTCGAGTCTATGTGCTCATGTGTACACATGTACTTGGAGATGCTCATGCCTGTGTAAGTATAAAGATGCCACAGGAGAAAATTCATCTTCGATCCTGTTCTGTCACTTTCTACCTCCTTCTTTTGAGAAAGTCCTTTCACTGAACATGATGTCAGGCTGGTGTCTGGAGAGACCAAGAGATACCACAGTGTCTGTCTCCCACAGTGGTGAGATTACAAGTGTGTGTGGATACTCCTGGCTTTTAATATGGGCTCTAGGATCCAGATTCAGGTTCTCATGGATACTTAATAAATGCTTTTGCTCACTAGAGCCATCTCTCTAGTGCTCCTAAATTCTAATCTAAAATGTTCCAAGAGTAAAAGGGAAAAAAATCTAGAAGATACTATTATAATTATTAGGTAGGTGGCCAATGAATAGTGATGAAAGGAAGAAGAAAGAAATTGTGAATAATTAAAAACATATAAGGTGTGAAGTGCTCCAAAAGGTTTGATAACATCATGCTTAGATATCTAGAGCATGTTTCAAAAATAAGAAACCACATTTGCTCTATAATTGCTTGAATCACATTTCTTTTGCCTTGATTATCAATTTCAATCAACCAAGACATTACCAAGCATTTTAAATGAAAAGCTGCAATTTCTCGACAAGAAGTCCTCTATTCCACCTTTCTGTTTTCTAAACATTCCTGATTTGCTAGTCCAGGTTACTGTATTCCCGATAAAAATCTTAGTGTCTCTAAAGTGCAAAACTCTGTAAATGTGAAGGAGAGGACTAGATCATTTTATGTATATATTAATGTTAGTTTAGTATGCACTATTTGATTTCTAAACTCCTTTCCCTTTGGTTATGTTTATCTGTATTCAGGGAAGACTTCTCTGGGTTCATGGTAATTATGCATATATTTTAAACATCAATATTAAAAAATAAATTTTAATAAGCTTTTGGTAATATATCTGGAAAGCACAAAAACCTAAAACCTGAAAGGAGAGTTAGGTTGTTTTCTTAAGGGACACCTGAGTGTTACTGTTGCCAGAATTAAGACAGTAGCTAAAAGGGAGCATCAGGAGCTAGTCCTCAATGTATCGTAGAGCTCCAATTTAGAATATGAGATTTCAGGAACATTCTAAATCAGCTATCTCAGTGTGTTGCCTTTGTTTATCTTTCTATTCCCAGAGTCTCATGCTGTCCCTGTGGGATCTTGCCTTCTGTTTCTACAACAGATCATCCTTGCTGCATTACAATAGCTAACACCAGTCAAAAGAGGCCCTTTTGCCATATTTAGACAAAAACGTATTATCAGAAATTATAATGAGTGCTTTTGCTTCTAAGGGCTGTAAGCGGCCTTTGCCTTGTTTGCCATATGGCAGCATGGTTTACGCTTGGTCCCCAATCAGAGACCACGCTCTTTTTCTTTGCTCACCCCTCATTTTGCCCCAAGCCACTTAATCATTCTATCCCTGTGCCCAGTCTTTCTCTTATTGACTGCATTGACTCCCTCATTAATGTATACAAAATATTAATGTATACAAAATATTTTTAAATCCTTCTATACAGAAGGGAAACAAGTTATTATTCTGAATACATGAAGGTTTTCCGGAAGAAAAAAAAGAAACAAAGAAATGAAGAAGCAAAGAAACAAAGAAGAAAGAGAGGGAGATATAGAGTGCCTGCCACAAGACCACAAGATTTCCTTTTCTATGTCAAGATGCTATTCATCTAAACGATGAGAAGCACCCTTAATTAATTGCATATATTAATTTATTTGCCAATATTAAAGATCTTTATAAGATCCAAATGTAATAACATTTGAAAAACAAGTTTAAAAGCACTGTAATAAAAGCTGAACACTGACAGTTTAGCTGAATACAATTTTATTTACATCATCAACATTCAAGTATCTTTTAATTCTCATTTGAGTAGTTGCAGAGTGTTACCTGATGGAGTCACAGGGACAAGGTTTTAGTCAGTGGCCATTAGAACTGGAAGTGAAACAAAAAAGGCATTAGTGACTGAAATTCACAAAAAAGAATTTAAGTAGGAAGATTTTAATTATCCCAGAATAGAACTTGGCCAGCAAACTGGATTGTTCTTCCTCCTACTCTTTTTGGAATTGCTTAAAAAAGAAAATCATGTTGAACTAATGCACATATTTGTATTTAAAAATGTATCTGGTCCTAGTCCAGTGTAGTAGATCTCTGAAATTGATAACTTCACCGTCCGAACCTTTCGCATCCAGTGATGACACAGAACAATGCACATACAGCTATGCATGAGAGCACTCGCTCGTCAACTGGTCAGCCTGGATGCGGATAGTCCTTCTCTCCCTCCCTTCCTTCTTCCCTGTTCCTTCTCTCCAGTCCACCACTGCCCGTGCCTCCTGCCCCTTGCCCCATCATTCTCTCCCCAAAGTGAAAGATTCTTAAGTCAAAGTGGGTTATTTTGTTCTTTTTCCCACTTATATAATTTTTCCTTTTAATTAAATGTAGATTATTTACTAATGCAATATAATTTGATTACATTTTCCTTCCCTCTACTCCTCTTAAACAAACTGTTACAAATACAGTTAATTTGATCTACATAAGATTTTCTATTGGAAATTCAGCTCTCCTTTTGTTCACACTAAATCCTTGAAAGCTAACTCTGAAAATGAGTATCTTTATGCATATCCCAGGTCATATTTGTCTACTTTTAAGTTTGACAGCCATGGTTTTAAAATACACAGGCATAAACCTGCTCACTAGTGAGTAAACTGATTAAGAAATGCTGAGCTTTTGCTTTAAATAAAAACTTAGTTTGAAAAACTGAAATCACAGAAGGGTGACCCATTGCCGTTGTCCTTCCAGACATGGTGCCCTCCTGACTACCTGTGTGTCAGTTGCCTTTTCCACTACTGTAGCCAGTTACTTGATAGGAAGCAATGTAAAGGGGGGATGGGTTTATTTTGTTCATAGAGGGAAAACCCATCACAATTTGAGGGGTGTGTGGTAGCTCTATCCCATCTTAGTAGAGCAGGAAGAAGCACAGGACTGGAATCCTAAGTGCAGTTGGGCCCTAGTGATGAACTCCCTCCAGATGGCTCTACCTCTTATAGTACAGCTAACAGCTGGGGAGGGGCCGAGCATTCCAGCATAGGATCTGTGGCAGACATTTTACACTTACACCCACAGAAGTTAAACCAGACCCCTCTACCACACCTATCTTACTCATATTCCCACATGCATTTTTGAGTGGAAGTCTGTTTTATGCACATTCCTCTTGGGTGAGTAGCTGAAGAGCTGGGAGAGCAAGGAAGACTAAAGGCTTCAGAGTAAAGTACAGGTGGCCAGCTTCCATCTGTCCCATCTTCTCTCTGAGTTTCTTCGTGACATATAGAATCATGAAGTTTTTGGATCATAAAGTTTTGTTCCATTTTTAGACCATTTTGGGCCTCTATTATTTATTTTTTCAGATGGGAGTCTTTATTAAATATTTAATAAAATGATCTATCTGCCTAACAGTCTTTGTATTTTGTAATGGTATTCTGTTTATTATTATTGTTTATTATTATTTCCTCTTGGTTGCATGCTGGGGTTAGAGGGGTCTCACCGTACTGAAGTGGCTCAGAGGTGTCTAACAAGCTTTATAAGTCATATTTTGCCACTCAGTAGCTAATCCTTCTGTTGCAACCCACACACATGCCTGTATCTTCTGAAATGTATTCAGATTCCTCAGGGTGCTCCTCGGACAGTCTATGGTCTCCTGTGTCCATAGCCAGAGCTGTTATGCTTCCCTTTGAAAGGTACACATCTGAGACTTTTCAAATACCTTCTTTTTGGTATAACAAGGTCTTGCCTCCCATAGAGCATGCAATGCTTAGTTTATATACTGTCCCTATCTCCCCATCCAATAATTGATGCCTAGAAGTGGGACCAACTCACAAGTGTAATTTTCACTATTGAACTTGCTATAGAATCAAGCCCAAGCTAGGGCTTGATCTCAGATCCCCTTTTAAGCTTATCTTGCCTTTAGCCTTCCTTCTCTGGTTTCTGGTTTTCTCTGGAATCCTTAAAAGCGCTCACCTCAGTTGGAATTTCTTCCTAAGGTGAGTTCTAGAGCAAGCACATTGCTACCCCAGTTGCCTGGTTAACAGGTTTGCTGCAGTTCTTATTCTCAGTTTTCTATAGTCCAGAGTACCCAGGGTTACATCAGTGACTTCCATGTTTGTGTTTGAGGGGACAGCAGGCTTTCGGTAGTAAATATTTTGCAGACCATACACAACAGTCCATATCACGCAGCTTACCCTGATTAGGAATATATTTCTCTTGCCCTCACTTTCTTAATCCCTTTTCCACAGGAGTGTCTGTACACAATGACTTTTAGATGCAAGGTCAGCATTGTGGGTTGTTTAAAATGAATGGTGTATCTTTCACTGTCTTATAGCTTCACGGAATAAATTGGAAATATGAGGCACAGCATTACTGTTAACCTTAGTCATCTTTCCAACAGCCAGGGAATTATTTGGCTCTGTATTAAGTTATTGGTGTATGTATTATAATGGCTCCTGAGCCTTGTTCATAACAGCAAGGCAAGCTTTCTGAGTCTCAGTGGAAGGCAAACCATGACAGCACTCAGAAGAGTCATTGGTGTTTCATCATCTTTGCTGTATTTTCTTACCTCACACTAGCATCCGCCAGTGGATCCTTGTCATAATCATACTCTTTAGTGGTTTATTTGCTAAGCTGAAAAATTTCAGGATTAGCTGAGGTGAGAAAGGCTTATTTATATTCAATACTACTTGATGTCTTTGTAATTTTCCCTTTTCATGACAAAGGGAGAATATTTACATTAAAAACACATCAATAACCCTAGTAATCTCTGTGAACAGACATGGATGCATAAAACCAGGATAAAACTAAGAATGATGGGGGCTGGAATGCAGTAATGCCTGTTTTAGATGAAATTTAAGAGTGCGGTGAAAGAACAACCACACAAAGTACTTACACCAGAGAAACCCACAAAGCTAGGTGTCCCCCGACTTTATCTTGATGAGGAAAATTCATTTTTTAAAGAGTGTGGGCAAGTCATAAATATTTCAGCTTTACAGCAAGGTTGGTGGTTACAGTATTTTTGTAATACATTCAAAGAAAAGCATCCTTAAAATATTGAATTTTTATGTAATATAAATTTAAAGTTTGCTATCCAATAATTCTTCTTGCTCTAAATAAAATCAATATTGGATTGCAGCAGCCACAGAGTAGAATGCATTTGGACACCTCTATAAATTTGTATTATAAACGTACTCATGATGCTCTTAAGGTGTCTGACATGTGCTGGAATGCAACTAGTCAGGCTCAGGTGCAACTGAAAAGCTTCTCAGCATATTACATATCTCAAAATATCTACCCTTGATGGACAGGTAAACTGGCAATGTAGTACTAGGAAGTGTTTGTTGACCCCAGAAGACCAATCAGGAACTTAATTCACCTGCTGGAGCTTGGTCTTAAGTCACTGCTGACTCACAGGATAGTTTTGGTGCAAAAAAGCCCCAAACACTCATTGGAACAAGGTTTTTTAGGAAATGTCAAGTTAGGGGTGAATATTTCTAGACTGGCAAGCATCTAATTAATGGGCTACTGTGGCCTTTAACATAATTGGTTGGCACTGGGAGCCAAAGCATGAACTTCTGCTTTCCTCCTGATTGTTGACTCTTAGAAAGTGAAGTTCCAGGGGCAGGCTTGTAACCTTGAAGTGCAGATTTGTTAGGGAATAATCTGGAGTCCAGTGCTTGATTTGTTGGAGTAATAACCTGGAGATGCAGGTCTTCATGTGGGGAGTGGTAGCCTAGAAACTGGTGCTAGGTACTTGCCTGTTAGGTACCTTGAGTTCAACCTTATGTCAGATTCTCTAAAATGGAGTCTGAACCCAAAATAAATTGGTCTGTCAGCAGCTGCAGAGTGGTTCTAAACACTAATAGCAGGGAGGCCTGGAGAACAGACGAAGTTCGATTAAATATCATTGGTGATGATAAAAACTTAACCTAGTGCAATGCCTGGGACCTGTGTGAAAGCTGTCAGAGCAACAGCAGGTTATAGCTTCTACCCTGAGGTTCTGAAAGGCTTGGAGAGTAAGAAATGCTAAACTGGATCTTGTTCCAGGTAAACTTAAATTGGACACTTAAGATTTTGACATCTGAGACGATTCTTAGAGAGGCAATCATTGAAGCAAAATAGAAACACTTCAGGAAATGTCTTTAAAGACTAAATATAAGACTTTCTACCCTACAAAATTATCTTTATCATGTTTGGCAAATTTCAGTTTGTGTAAGTGAAAAATAATATATTGCCTACACATAAATAAATGCTTGTTTGCATATTTCTATTTCTGTCATAGCTGCCCAATAGCCAACCATCTGACACATGTAAAAATCCAGGGTAATACCTTTGGGTCTATTCAATTTAGGCATGACAATGAACTTGCTGGCCTCTTGCAGGAATGCTGGGAAATTAAAGAGGGGGTTATGCATAGACCATTGGCAGCTTATATGGGAAAGGAAATTTATTATCCACATAGCTGAGACATAATAACGGGAGAGAACATCTATCTAGAGAGCATGCATGGTCCTTTCATGTAAGAATCGAGGCTCGCAAGGTAAGTAAGTATATCTTAGATACCTTCAAGTGGTAGGATTTTGGCAGACAAAGGCAAAGTTAGTTTCATTTCCTGGAGTTGAAAAAAGGAATCTCCTGTAATTCCTTTTCTGCTTTATGTCCCCTGTGTAAGTTTCCTTTTTGCTAGAACACATCGGCCTTTCATTTTACTTCCAAGCAGTTATTCCACAATACCAGTTCCTTTGAACTTTGGTCACTGTACTTTATTGTCCTTTTTTTTTCTTTCTTTCTCCCTTTCTTTCTTTTGTGGTGGGTGTGAATGTGTCATTGCATGCACATGCCTTTTCTTCAGTTTTTAGTAGAGATAAAACAAGGTTGATTTATCTTATTTGACTGATTGCTGGATGCTTTTGGCAAAGATGAGGAGGATGAACACTTAGTCAGCTGTCTCTCCTCAGGTCTGGCAGCCTAAGCTTGCTCATCGAAGCGTTCACCTGCTGAATTCTATATTTATTATGGCTCACAGGTGACATGAGGAGTACTCAAAGGGAAAATCCTTGTATGAAATCCTTGTATTAATTTGGCATGGATTCACAAGCAGGGAGAAAAAACATCATATTCACATGAGATTACTATTACCACGGGTATCATGTGTCCCCCATGTCTCTGTAGCAGAGGGGCAGAGAGAAACCCGTGCTTTTCTGGTGTAAAATCCTGCAGATCCACTTCCATATTCATCTCACTTTTGTACATCCTGGTACAAACAGACAAAAGCTGTTATTACAGAAGGGAAAGCTGATAGCTTTTAATACATCACATCTACTAGGATGAAAGCATAATTGGTACGTTTATATTCATTTTGCAGTGAATAGTAATTAGCCTTTGGCCCATTATAGTGTGTGAAACATCGAATTACCCACCTGCTCTTGCCACATCTCGTTAACTTAAACTATGTGCCTACAGCTTCAAGGTAAAGCCCTCCATTTCCTGAATGTTACTTCAGCCAGATTCACCTGGAAAAGTCACAGGATTGAAGGAAATGATATCTCTCTCCTGAGAATTCAACATGAGGATTTTCAAATATGTTCTGACTTCCAGTGGTTGGTATTTATTACATAAGTCCTTGAAAATACAGATGTACTCTTTCTTTGAAAAACTCCAAATATCTTTTCACTTTTTTCAAAGATACTGTTTACTTGGACATTAATTGATTCATCTTGATAACATGATAACCATATTACAAAATCAGTGCATGCACCCAGTCCCAGAGAAAAGGCAAGAGGATAGTAAATAACTTTTGCTGATTTGTAGCTAAAATTTCTCTTTAGAGAAAATGGGTCTGAGGTGAAGTAATCAAGATAATCATCCAAAACAGCACTTATGGAAGTTCATCTGCTCATGAAGTAAATGTACACACATCTGTGCTCTTCACCTAGCTCAAGACAGTGATGTAGGTATGAACTTAACATCGTAGATTCAGAAGTAACTTAGAGAACAGTTGATTCAGCCTGTCATGAAAGGGGAGGAAATTCAGGTTTAATTATGGAGCATCTTGCCTGTGGTTGAAAATAATGCTTGCTTCTCTCTCATTATAAATATTTAAGATGAGATTTGGGAACCAGGTGTCACCTAAAACATACAAGCTTCAGCTAGAAAAGGAGTAATTATCATATTGTTTTTGTTTTGAAAAGAAGCATTCATGGAATTCTGTTCTTGATATTTGCATACATTGAAAACAAGGAGACATTGCTACTAGGAATGCCAGTCACCCACTAGGCATCTGTTCCAGGGCACCTACAGGTGTGTTGGTTTCTCGTGACTAGGGCAGCCAATTGTCATTTTATTATTTTCCATTTCTAGAGGTCAAAAGTACAAACATATCTTTCCATGAGTCTCAAATGAGTGACTTACTATGATATTCATTCTCCTTCTAAAGGCCTCAGGGGATAATTCAGTCCTTTGCCACTTCTAGCTTCTAAGGTCTTTATCTCTTGCTTTGTGGCTCCTCCATCTCTTCATTGTGAATCATTCCAACCCCCTCCCATACCAGGATAAAGAGTCACTAGTCCCAAGGATGTGTAAATCTTTGGGAAATCTGTAACTTTGCTCATCAAGGTAGGGTTCTAGCAGACAAATAAGACCTCAAGTAGCAAAGGGGGTTGATAGGCACAGTTGCCTTAGAGATTGAGACAGTGGTAGAAGTGGCCATAGCTGCTTTGTTTGCTGATGTAGCAGGAAGTCTACCTGGCTATGAAGTAGGTTTCTTTGTCTGATGGACCTCTGTGTCATAATATGACCTCAAATCCATCAAGTCTTCAGCATCCAATGCTAAAGGTCCTAAGTGGGAGAAGTAGAAAACTAGCATCTGAAATTCCCAGGAATGGCACATGCAAATCCTTGCTGTAGTGTAAAGGCTATTTAGAAGGGGTATGCGTTTATTGAATCCTGATTACTGTAGGGACAAGAGATATGCAATGCTGATACTTCATAGGAAATAAAAATATTTTTAAAAATTCAATTTTAAGATTGTCCCTTCATCGTTTCGCTTGATTTGGGCCATATCTGATCTAAAATAGATAAATAAGAGAAGCCCCAAAGGAAACATTTATTTTGAATGGCATTTAACTAATTACACTTGTGATTCACGGACTTTGTTTATGAATAAACATTAGTGGGCAATCTTCAGGGTGCATTCTGATAAAACCATCCCAACTGAAACAGCATCTTAAGAGGTTGGTGTCCCAGGGTAAAGCGAGAACAGCTTATCATTATCAATTAGAGGACTCATGAAGAGTTGAAAAAGAGAACTTGTTTGCTTAAAAAAATGTGAAGGTCATGTTCAGCCTGTAACCATCAATGGGGAGAAGTCATTTGTTACTTTAAGCAGGCTGTCATTTAGCCATTATGAAGATGAATAACATTTGTTATTATCCAATAATCTTCCTGTTGATTGCACAGGGAAGACACTTGCAGACACCTTATGTGCCTTTCCTAGTTTTGAGATTATTAATGCTTTTGATTAAATTCTGTAAACAAAAATTAAGGGCTTTGTTCTCCAAATTTTTGAGAGTGGAATCTGGGATGCTAAGCCATGCCTCAGTCCATGGTATTTTGAGTTGCATATGCTATTTGCCTCCTGTTCATGCAATGTTGCAAAACAAAGTTCATATTTTAATATCAAGCAGATTGTCAGTGGATCATATCCTGCCTCTATTAAGGTTAGTTTTTGGACTGCTGCCTTCTTGAAGAGGGCTAATGAAGCTATAAGTTACCTGTATGACTTCGTTTGGAGTCAGGCCTAATTATCTGGATCTTGGCCACATTATTGTCCAAGACTTATTTCTAAAGCAGATGGAGTCACTCAGGAATGACTTCATTTGTATTAATCTGCAGCACTGTCTTTTCCTATTCCTCTAGAAGCACTGTACTGCCATTGTCCTGGGCACCAAAAAAGACAAAGTGATTTCCATCAGGAATTAAGAGAAAAATAAGAGAAATCTCCATCTTCTTCCAAGGCACTGATATTCTAACCTGAAGGCCATTAAGCAGTGGCTACTTTAGAAGTGTGGAAAGTTGTGAGGAGTGTGATTAGTAGGACTAAGATTTGTGAGGTTCTGGATTTAAAATGAGCTAAATGGCATTTACTGATTTACTGATGCAGTGGCTTATACGGACCTTCCCCCTGGTTTTTTTTTTTTTTTTTTTTTTTTTGCCAATGTCAGTTTTTCTCCTGGTCCTTGGGATCCTTAAGGACAGGCCTCAGAGAATTTCCACCTGAACTAATTAGCTGCACCTCAAAGTGTGTTGGAAAGGACAATCACTTTCTTATTTGTACATCAGAAAAATAACTGCCTGACTGTAATGTAAAGGATGGTCAAATTTCCAACTTACATTGGGGCTGAGGTAATTGCCATGGAAATAACATGGAAGAAACTTTGAGCTTAGTGCCATTAGTGATCTGTTCTAGATAGCTGAGGCTAGAGCAGCAAAGATCACTTGGCTTTTGAACTTACAGTAGTTATTGTAGCCTCTTCTAGTGTTTCAGCAAAAGTAAAAGCAAAGCTGTTCCTTCTGTATCCTAGTTGGTCAATAGGACACATCGAGTTAGTATAAGAACACCCTGGAGATTTATATGAAGTTATTGATTGATGCAGAAAGCAGAGGCTTTTTCTTCAACATAGGCACTGATATCTATGTCATTGCAAAATACCCTTATGAAACTCTCTGGGTTCCCCCAAAAACATAAAGAAAGAGTAGGGGCTAGTTAGAAAGAGAGGAAGGGGATTGGTTGGATTATGTACATGTGTGAGAATGTCCTAACAGGGCCTACTTTATATGTACTAATATAGACTAATATGAAACATTTAAACAACTTAAAAAGTCTTAGTTAAAGCATAGTAACATTATCTAACAAAATACGACTGGGAAATACAAGAAATGTATTTCAATGCTTATTGTGATCACAATATCCATGAATAGAGAGTTTCTGGTTTACTTAAAAACACAAGAAAGAGAATGAGATACACCGGAAATGGATGACTTTGCAGGCTGAATACAATGGCAAGCATTCATTGGTTTGGACAATACAAACTATAAACACAATTTCTCCCAAAGAAATTTTTATTCTTTTCAGGATAAAAGGTTTCTATATATCAACAAGCTTGGGGTTTTTGTCTCAGAAGTTAGTCTGCTGGTATAGTAGACATGGAAGAAGTTGGATGGCCATAGGTAGCCTGTGTGGGTGCTTCACAGTTCTGGAGATAAAAGCCTAATGTCAGAATATTGACAAGGAAAGCTGGGACAGAGAGACAGACACTGACTAGGAAAAAAGCATTAGAAATGTGGCCAAGATGGAGGACGCTTTTACAGACCAAGAATGCCAAAATGCCTGGCAAGCTAAGAGCTGTGAGAGGTAGGGTGAGGTGAGTACTCTATCAGCTCCCAGGAGAGAAGATGCCAAAACCCACAGGTGCCGTGAGCACATTTGTAACTTCATGAGACAGCTGGATTTTCCGCCAAGTCACCCAGTTTGTGATCTTCAGCTGGGGCTGCTCTCAAACCCAGACACATCTCTTCTGGAATTCAGAGCCCTTTTCACTACTGTCCTCCATCCACCAGCTCAGCTAATTCCTAAGAAACCATCACACTATAGGTTTGTCCTTCTATTGGTTGTCTCTCTTCTATGAAAGGTAAACTTTTTGCTGAATTACTTCTAGGTCTTTAATTCTGAAAGGAAGGCAGACACAGAACAGATTTGAGAAAATATACTTCTCATTGTTATCCATGTTAAATGTCTCCACAGCTATTAAATAGTCAGATATTCTATGAAGTAATTTGTAACAGCTTCAAAATATATATTTTTTAATTTTTTAATTTTATGAAAACAGTTTTTGTTTTTTGGTTTTTTTTTTTATTTGTTTTACATTTCAACTAAATCATAACATCTTGGAATGTTTCTTTGAATTGAAGTTTTGATATTTTATTTCTTTTTTATATTTTATATTTTTCATAATTACATTTACATTTCATATTTACATTTCAAATGTTTACACCTTTCCAGATCTCCCTTTGGAACCTCCCTATTACCTCCCCCATTCCCCTGCCTCTATGGGGGTATTCCTCCACCCACACACTCACCCACTCTCGTCTTTCCACCTTGGCATTCTCCTATACTGAGGCAATTAACACCCTCAGGCCCAAGGGCCTCTCTACCCCCTTATGGCTAACAACACCTTCCTCTGCCACATATGTGGCCAGCACCATGGGTCCCTCCATGTGTATTTTTTGGTTGGTGATCCAGTCTCCTGGAGCATCTGGAGGTCAAGCCAGTGGACACTGTTGCTCCCTCCATGGGGCTGCAAACTCCCTCAGCTCCTTCAGTCCCTTCTCCAACCCCTCCATCTGGGACTTCATGCTCAGCCCAATGGTTGCTGTGAAGTGATTCTTGGGTATTCCGAACTTTTGGGCTAATAACCACTTATCAGTGAGTACATACCGTGTTCATTCTTTTGTGACTGAGTTACATCGCTCAGGATGGTATTTTCAAGTTTCATCCATTTGCCTGCGAATTTCATGAAATCACTGTTTTTAATAGCTGAGTAGTATTCCATTGTGTAAATGTATCACATTTTCTGTATCCACTCCTCTGTTGAGGGATATCTGGTTTGTTTCCAGTTTCTGGCTATTATAAATATGGCTGCTATGAACATAGTGGAACATGTGTCTTTATTACATCTTGTAGCATCTTCTGGGTATATGCCCAGGAGTGGAATAGCTGGGTCCTCAGGTAGTATTATGCTCATTTTTCTGAGGGTCTGCCAAAGTGATGTACAGAGGTTGTATCAGCTTGCAATCCCACCAGCAATGGAGGAGTGTTCCTCTTTCTCCACATCTTCCCCAACATCTGCTGTCACCTGAGTTTTTGATCTTAGCCATTCTGACTGGTATGAAGTGGAATCTCTGAGTTGTTTTGATTTACATTTCCCCAATGACTAAAGATGTTGAACATTTCTTAGGTGCTTCTCAGCCATTTGAGTTTCTTCAGTTGAGAATTCTCTGTTTAGCTCTGTTCCCCATTTTTTGAAAGGATTATTTGGATCTCTGGAGTCTAACTTCGTGAGTTATTTGTATATATTGGATATTAGCCCTCTATCGGACGTAGGATTGGTAGAGATGTTTTTCCAATCTGTAGGTTACTGTTTTGTCTTATTTACAGTGTCCACTGCCTTACAGAAGCTTTCCTATTTCATGATTTTGTCGATTCTTGATCTTAGAGCACAAGCCATTGGTATTCTGTTGATGAACTTTTCCCCTGTGCCCATGTGTTCAAGACTTTTCTCCACTTTCTCTTCTATTAGATTCAGTGTATCTGTTTTATGTGGAGGTCCTTGATCCACTTGGACTTGAGCTTTGTACAAGGAGATAGGAATGGATCAATTCGCAATCTTTTACATGTAGACCTCCAATTGAACCATCACCATTTGTTGAAGATGCTGTCTTTTTTCCATTGGATGGTTCTAGCTCCTTTATGAAAGATCAAGTGACCATAAGTGTGTGGGTTCATTTCTGGGTCTTCAATTCTATTCCATTGATCTATCTTCCTGTTACTGTACCAATACCATGCAGTTTTTATCACTACTGCTCTGTAGTATACCTTGAGGTCAGGGGTGCTGATTCCCCAAAAAATTCTTTTATTGTTGAGAATCGTTTTTGCTATCCTGGGGTTTTTGCTATTCCATATGAATTTGAGAATTGGTCTTTCTAGGTATAAGAAGAATTTAATTGGAATTTTGATGAAGATTGCTTTGAATCTGTAGATTGCTTTCAGCAGGATGGCCATTTTAACTATATTAATCCTGCCAGTCCATGAGCATGGGAGATCTTTCCGTCTTCTGAGGTCTTCTTCGACTTCTTTCTTCAAAGACTTGAAGTTCTTGTCCTACAGATCTTTCACTTGTTTGGTTAGAGTCACACCAAGATACTTTATATTGTTTGTGACAATTGTGAAGGGTGTCATTTTCTAATTTCTTTTTCAGCCTGTTTATCCTTTGAGTATAGAAAAGCTACTGATTTGCTTGAGTTAATTTTGTATCCAGCCACTTTGCTGAAGTTGTTTATCAGCAGTAGCAGATCTCTGGTGGAGGTTTTGGGTCACTTAAGTATACCATCATATCATCTGCAAATAGTGATATTTTGAGCTCTTCCTTTCCAATTTGTATCCCATTGACCTCCTTTTGTTGTCTAATTGCTCTAGCTACAACTTCAAGTACTATATTGAATAGATAGGGAGAGAGAGGGCAGCCTTGCCTAGTCCATGATTATAGTGGGATTGCTTCGAGTTTCTCTCCATTTAGTTTGATGTTAGCCACTGGTTATTTGTATATTGCTTTTACTATGTTTAGGCATGCTCCTTGAATTCCTGACCTTTCCAAGACCATCATGAAGGGATGTTGAATTTTGCCAAATGCTTTTTCAGCATCTAACAAAATGACCATGTGGTTTTTGTTCTTTGAGTTTGTTTGTGTAGTAGATTACATTGATGAATTTCTGGGTATTGAACCATCCCTGCATCCCTGGGATGAAGCCTACTTGATCATGGTAGTTTTGAACGGTTGTTTTGATGTGTCCTTTGAAACAACTTGAACGGTTGTTTTGATGTGTCCTTGGATTTGGTTTGCAAAAATTTTATTGAGTATTTTTACATCGATATTCATAAGGGAAATCAATCTGAAGTTTTCTTTTATTGTTGGATCTTTGTGAGGTTTTGGTATCAGTGTAACTATGGCCTCATAGAATGAATTGGGTAGTGTTCCTTCTGTTTCTATTTTGTGGAATAGATTGAAGAGTATTGGTATTAGGTCTTTGAAGGTCTGATAGAATTCTTCACTGAACCCATCTGGTCCTGGGCTTTTTTTGGTTGGGAGACTTTTAATGACTGCTTCTATTTCTTTAGGGGTTATAGGACTGTTTAGATGGTTTATCCAATTCTGACTTAACTTTGGTATTTGGTATCTGTCTAGAAACTTGTCCATTTCATCCATATTTTCTAATTTTGTTGTATATAGGCTTTGTTCTAGGATCTGATGATTTTTTGAATTTCCTCAGAATCTGTTGTTATATCTCCCTTTTAATTTCTAATTTTGTTAATTTGGATACTGTTTCTGTGCCCTCTGGTTAGTCTGTCTAAAGTTTTATCTATTTTGTTGATTATCTCAATGAACCAGCTCCTGGTTTTGTTGATTCTTTGTATAGTTCTTTTAGTGTCTACTTGGTTGATTTCAGCCCTTAATTTCTACTCCTCTTGGGTGTATTAGCTTCTTTTTGTTCTAGAGCTTTCAGGTGTGCTGTTAAACTGCTAGTATATGCTCTCTCTAGTTTCTTTTTGGAGACATTCAGAGCTATAGTTTTCCTCTTAACACTGCTTTCATTGTGCCTCATAGGTTTGGGTATGTTGTACTTTCATTTTCATTAAATTCTAGGAAGTCTTTAATTTCTTTCTTTCTTTCTTCCTTTACCAAGTTATCATTGAGTAGAGTATTGTTCAGCTTCCATGTGTATGTGGGGTCTCTGTTGTTTGGTGATGGAGCCCTGGTAGCCCAGGTACAGGTCTCTGAGTTTTGATATTTTCACAGAGTAAAAACTAGGAAACAGCTAATTCCAAAGTTTAATTAATTAAAAATAATTATTTTTAGATAGAATTTATCACAAAAGGTAAAATAAACCTAATATTTCATCATTCCAGAACATCTTTTGTTTTTCATTGTAAATTTTAGAAGATAATTTGAAAAATTCAGATGTATAGAATGAAATAAAACTTCTATGGTATTAATGGAACAATGCAAAAATTTCTTTTAATTTTTAATATCTGACTAGAGAACTATATAGTGTTGGTCTTAGTATATAACATAATAACATTTTAAAACTTGATGTTTGTCCAAAATTTACATTTATTAAAATCATTTGGGAAAAATATCTAAATTTCTGACAGTCAATATTATATTGCTTATTTTAATGTTTTGCAATAATTCATGTTTGTAATAGTGTATGCTCTAAAAGACTTTGTAAAGAAACATTTACTTAGTCTTTCAAAGAATTTTGGCTATGAGTATAAATCTACAAGTTAGAATTTAACAGGCTACTTATATTTATGAGATATTTACATTGCAATATCATATATATGTCATACATGTTGTACCACAAATGTCAAATGTATATAGAGGAAACACCAAACATGTAGCATCCTTAATTTTCACAAAGTGTGCAGACCTGTGCTACCAGACAAATCAGGAAACTGTTACTACTAGAGACAGTTTTAGGGTTTAGACCCTTGTCTAATTGGTACATGGTGCATGTAGAAATTATCTTAAATGTGTACCTTGGCTAGGCATAAAGATTGAATTTATTTTTCTCCCATTCCACACCTGCTGTCCATTATTAGCCCTTTTCATCTAAGATAGGTCCATATTCAAGAGTGTCTCTCTGTTTTCTCTTTTTTAAAATTATTTTTTAAATTATTTTTTTACTTTTGGATATTTACTTTATTTACATATCAAATGTTTTCCCCTTTAGATACCCACTGTGTCCCCCTGACTCTATGAGAGTGCTCCCCCACTTACCTACCCACCCATGTCTTTGCTCCCTAACATTCCCCTACAGTGGGGCATCTAACACCCTCAGGCTGAAGGGCCTGTCCTCCCACTGATGGCCCAGTGCTCCATGGTTGGTGGTCTAGTCTCTGGTATTTGTTTGGCTGGCAGGATTGCTTTGTGGGTAAACACAATGACACAGGCTTGGTGACTTGAGTTCAATCTTCCTACCTCTACACGTGTGTCATGGAATGTATGCTGATTCACATCATACACACACAATAAATAATAATAATAATAATAATAATAATAATAATAATAATAATAATAAAAAAATACAGACTTTAAAAACTCTTTATATCTCAAGGTCATGAAGATATTCTCAAACTTTTACAATATTGCTCAGTGGAATTAATGTTCATGTAAAGTACAGGTGTGTTTGAAATTCATGTTTTATTTTGCCATAAGGTAGGTAAGTGATTCTATATCTTCTTCTATTACTATTTTAAATGATAACCGTTTCTCTACAGACTCCTTTGCAGAACTTTCTGATGTACCTTATGGACTCCTGTTCTGAAGAACTGTAGTGTGTATGTATGGTATTTCCTGGTTTGCGTCTAACACTCCTCATTTGCCCTTTTCTACAATGTGTCTCCCATACAAAGTCACAGTTCTATTTTTACCTTTCCCATCTTTCTCTCATGAGGTTCCTATTAATGACACAGGCTACATTTTTCTAGTTCTCTTTCTTATCTATACTTCAAACTTTCTACCGTTGGTTGGTGGTTGTTGTGGTGGTCAGTTTATCTCTGATAATACCTTTCTTTCCTTAGACTATTGTCTGCACTGTTGCCAGTATGTTCAATTGCCCACTGGTATTCTTACAAATCAATGAAAAAGGGGAAAACTGAGTGCTAAAGAAACAGAGTACTTTATGAAAAACTATTGAAAGAATTTCGGTCAATAACAGGGCAGCTGTAAGAATGCTGAAAATAGTTTCGAGTACTTTTAGAAATAGATTAGAGAAGAAATGGCCTCATCATTATCATGGATTATTCAAGTTATATCAAATAATTGTAAGATTTTCCATGCTAACTGGAACTCTTAACTTTCCTCCTCTGCAGATATGAGTGTTATAACTTTAAGTTTTTCAAAGGCTACTTTTAATGATGGCTCTTAACCTCCATTTAGTCCACTACCCACCAGAGGTAGTTGGAAAGAAAGGATACAGGCAAGTAGACCTGTTTAGAAAGGGTCTTTGGAGCAACTCCTGTCTGTGTTGTCTGGAAATTAGCAGTTCAGTTCACAGGTACGTAGTGGCAGCTCAATCCATTCACAAACACTTCACAGATATACCAGCAGTCCAATTTAGCAAAGTTGGGATAGCAACAGCAGTGACACAAACCTAGCAGAAACAGCCAGGCCTCAGCCTCAGCTCTAGTCATCAGGAGAGACCAACAGGAACAACAGGAGAAGTTCTCAGCTGTGCCTCTCTCAGGGAAGCAAAGATCAGTGAAGAGAGACACACACATGAGCATTGTACAGCTAGCTGAACCAGCAAGGCAATCTCTGTCTCTGTCACTGTGTGGAGTCTTGTTTACACCCCGCAAGCATTACATGTCCTCTGGGTGTCTTGTCTCAGCTTGTGTCTTGCCTAAGCCCTTGTATCTGTCTCAGCTGACATCACCCTGCCAATCAGCAGCAAAAAACTATAGCTGGTCACTAGAAGTTTTTGGTACATTTCTCTTTGTGTAGTCCCAACAAATGTATCTCAACTATGTAGTGAAAGACAAACCAATACATGCGTGTTGTTAGCAAAGAATCTTTCATCATGTGTCCTTTCATATGTCACTCTTCCATGTGTAAATTACGTACTAACTGACCAAACACAGATCAAGGTGAGTGATGGAATTGGGGTTACTTGTGAAGAATTTTGAATGAACTTCTCTGATTAGAGTAAAATAGCAGAATATCCCTCTTATTGTTATTGTTTCTATGGGGCTGACATCCCCTTTAGCTCATTCAGCCCTTCCTCTAACCCCATTGAGGTCCCCAGGCTCAGTCCAATGGTTGGCTGAATATCTGCGTCTGTCTTATTCAGGTGCTGGCAGAGCATTTCAGAGGACAGCCATACCAGGATCCTGTCTGCAAGTACATTTTGGCATCAACAATAGTGTCAGGGTTTGTTGTCTGCACATGAAATGGATTGTAGCTTGGGATGGTCTCTGGATGGCCTTTCCTTCAGGCTCTGTTCCAATTTTGTCCTTGCATTTCCCTTAGATAGGGACAATTCCAGGTTAAAAATTTTTAGGTGAGTGGTTGGCCCCGTCTCTATACTAGGAGCCTTTTTTATCTACTGGAGGTGGTCTCTTCAGCTTTTATTTCCCTGCTGTTGGGTATTTTGGCTAATGTCATCTCATTGGGTCCTGGGAACCTCACTTTCTAGTGGTTTCCATGGTTCCCCATCCCACAATGCTGCATATTTCTATTCATTCTCCTGGCCCTTTGGATTTCTCTCCTGACTCTTCCCATACCTTCTCCTGCCCCCTTCTTTCCTTCCCCTCCCCTCTCTCCACACAGATCCTTCCCCCTGCCTACCATGATTGTTTTCTTCTGCCTTCTAAGTGGGGTTAAAGCATACACACTTTGGCCTTCCTTCTTAACTGCTTCACCAGGCATCAGTGGGAAAAGAGGTGCTTGGTCCTGTGGAGGTTTGATGTTCCAGCATAGGGGGATGCTGCAGGGGTGAGGCTGGAGTGGGTGGGTAGGGAAGCACCCTCTTACATGCAAAGGGAGGGGGATAGGGTGGGGCTTCATGGAGGGGAGACCAGGAAAGGGATCACATTTGAAATATAAACAAAAATGATTAATTAATAAATAAAATATAAAAACATGTATATGCATGAATGACAACTCAGTTAGAAAAGTACAGTGAATGGATGGAATCTACTGTATGACAAAAATGCTACAAATACCATTTAGTTGCCCTCAATAAAAAAATGTACTTACTTTAAAAAAATTGCAAATGCTGGTGTTTTCCAGAAAATTATAACAGATTTATTTATAATTGTTATAAAGTTGAACTGTTGAGATATGCTCACCGAAACATGTTGCTTGTATCAAATCCTGCACTCATATTAAAATTCGCACACACATGAGAGTGAGAAGCTGCCAATACCTGATTCTGTCCCCTACGTTTCCACTCACAATCATATACTTAGATACCTTTTGACCCTATGGGAAAAATATTTAACATTCAAAAGTACTGACAACAGAAAGAAGAGGAAAAAAAATTTTGTGAATGAAATGTTTGCATGTTCTCCTCGAAGACAGTGTGCTAGCTGGATACATTGTGCATTACTGTTACATGTTGGGCATGGACAGCATGCAGGTTTGGCATCTTCAAA
The DNA here is from genome assembly GCA_019843965.1 of Rhynchomys soricoides. NCBI lineage: Eukaryota > Metazoa > Chordata > Mammalia > Rodentia > Muridae > Rhynchomys > Rhynchomys soricoides. The sequence continues at coordinate 1,480,666 of JADRCH010000226.1, read as the reverse complement.
AGGGCCAACCAGAGAGGCCTCACTTGCCTCCTGCATCAATAGGGGCACTCTGGAAGCACAGATCTGTTTTGATGTCCTGAGCAATATCTTGTACCAGATGGTGGAGGGGGAGCATGTGAATCAGTTCAGTGAACTTCTAATAGTGTCAGAGTGCCACAGTACCAGGCCTGTAAAGATGAAGTTTCTGGCCTCCTCCATTAGAGGGCACACTCTTGCAAGCTGCTATAGTAGTCAATTGTTTCCTGGGTGCTTTATGAGCAGTAGATTTTCAGGCAGTCTGCTTTGTCTGAGCCATGGTATGAGCACATCCTTACTTACCTCCGTACTTCTCCTTAGCTGGAGCTCAACAAGACAAGTGAGAAGTAGCACTGTCGCCAGAGATCTGTGGAGGAGCAACGACGGCTGTAAACACTGAAGGTCTCATTTTTAAAAATGTGTTTCCACAGTTCAGAGTTGGAAAACTAGAGAGCAGGGACAGAAGTTCTTACCAGCTGCTGATGAATGTGAGAAAGGAAGGCTAGCCAGACACTGTCCTGTAAAGCAACAACTTAACTATCATCCACTTACTCTCACATCTAGTGCCATAATTCTTAAACACATATTTTGTAATTGCGAGAAATTGATCTATAAAGTCTTTTCTACAATTCATGATCAAGGCTATTTGCAAAAGGACAACCAGGGGAGAATTATCTTTACAAGAGTAGTTACTGAAACACTTAATAAACGCTAGGTATCATGCTGGGTATGTGCTGTAGGGACAAATGTCTGTTTGTTTACAGAATTTGCAATTCAGTGGAAATATAATATGCAGTCATTCAGTAATGCTATAAAAACGCTATAAATACACATTTAGTTAGAACTGTGATAGGTACTAGAGTTGTAGGTGATTTAAAATTTGTGTTCTGTTTTGTGAAGGCTGTACTCTATAAAGTGCAGGAGAAAGTTATGCATTCATTATGTAATATTTCATAAGGTAAAGTATGCAGAAGAAAACATGCAGAAAAATGTTGAGATGAATAGAAATATGTTTTGACCATTTCTTTTTTAATTGGAAAAATAATATAAAAAATATAAATTATAGACACAGTATGTTGAATACAACTTATATTTACAAGAATAATTACATCCACATGAAAAAAGAATATGTAAGAATTTATGTGTTGACTATTTGTAAGGCATTTAAGATTTCTTGGAGGTTTTCTAAAAGAAATGTATATAAATATCTTTAAAATGAGAATAAGATGGTTTTTCCCATAATTTTTGTAGTAAATGTACATACACAGCATTTACCATACAAATTTAAACCCACACTTCAGTGGCATTAAGTACAAACATAATTTGTGGCTGTCTGTACTACCTATCTCTGTAACATTCTCTATGCTTTAAAACTGAAAGGCTGAAACAGCAATTCTTTATGTGTGCCTCCCTTCAGGCTGTGGTGACTCAGCTTCTGTTTCCCATCTACACATTTTACTGACACAGATACTTCAAATACAGAATTGAAGGCTCATATGTATTGTAACTCATATTCACGTAGTGGGTTGGTCTGATGCTGCTTGTATTCAGATGCTAAGTTCTGTATCCCACGACCTGGTTGCCTCTGATGAGGAGATCCTCATGTACACCAAGTGATGCTATGTAACCTTGCTCCCCAAGTCAATTGATCAGTAAAAGGTTAAAGCCTGTGACTGGGCAGTAGAGAAGAGGTAGGTGGATTTTCAATTACCTGGCTGGGGGGTCTCAGGTAGAGAGGAGGAAGAAGAAAGGAAGGAGCAGGAAGCTGCCATGCGGGGAGAACCATGAGCAATTGGCCAGGAAAAACAACAAGTAACAAGGGGCATATGGCTGGAGTATGAGTTAGAATAGTTCCAAAATTTTTCCAGTATAGGTTTATAGATAGTAAATAAAATACAGAGATTGTGTTTCTTTTATACAGGGTAGCTGGAATGCTTAATTCCTTTTACATATTCAAAGTTTGTTTTGTCTTTGGACCAAATAATATTTTGTTATCCGTGTTTACTTCTCTATCCTTCCATTGACATGTGGGTTGCTTCCATCTTTTCATCATTGTGAATAATGTCATGAACATTTGTGTACAGCATTTTTTTTTTGTCCCTAATCTGTTGGGTTTGTTGTTGTTGTTGTTGTTGTTGTTGTTTTCTTTTTTCTTTCTTTCTTTATTTTTTGTCTTGCTGCAGTCACCATATTGTTTTCTGCAGTAGCAGCATGACTTTACAAAATTGCCAACAGTATGCAAGGGGTCAATTTCTCTGCATTTTTGTCAATACACGTTATGTATTTATAGTCCTTTTCTCTAAATATATTAACAATACTGTGGTATTCTATGACATCATAACTTTGGTTTTCATTTCCCCCAGGGTTGATCACTGATGTTTAGCATGTTGATATTTATATATTCGATCTGAAATTTGTAAAGAGGAATATTTTCTCTTTCTTTTTCTTTGCTCAGTTTTTAAAGTAGGGGTATTTGTTTTTGTGCTGTAGGAGCCTCTTACATGTCATGGGCTTCAGTTCCTTCTCAGATTATATGGTGTGCAATGGTTTCTGCCTGTCTATGGGTGTTTTACTGTCTCAACTGTATACATTCAACATGCCAGTATTTTAACTTTGATGAAGTCTGAATGACCCATGTTTCCTTTGGTGCCTGTGCTTTTGAAACAATGCTGACTCTGATGTCAGGAAGCTTTTCCCTACATTTACTTGTAAGAGTTCTTATTCTAGTGCTTATGCTCATGTCTTTGATCCCTTTTGAATTACTTTTTCATGCATTATCTGAGGCACATAGGAGAGATTTTTTGATGCAGATAAATGTTTTATGATTGAATATTTAATAAAACTAAAATTTGGTTCTAAATCCAGGCACATATGTAGGAGACAATTGTCAAAACTTCCACATGTCCATGTCTAACAATTGTATTTACAAGAAATTTAATTTAAAAGTGATCAGAATTTTATGTAATGAAAAATATTCATTTTCTCCTTTAAAGTATAATTAGCCAAGTTTTCAAAAAAAGCCTCAGATTGGAATATAATGGCAAAAACAAACAAACAAACAAACAAACCAACCCTCAGAAATTCACACTGGACTTCAATGGCCAAGGCTTGTTTCTGATTTGTTATTAGTTGTGGTCTTACAAGTTGGAGATATTCAGGCCTCTTCCATGGTTCTTTCAATTCTGTGCTGTCAATTAGATCAGACCTCTCCATTCAAATGTCAGTCTAGGAGAAGATGGTATGGAGAAAGTTTCAATTTCTGGGTTATACAATCTGAGCCTGTCTGCTCACATTGTACTATCTTAGGTGAAGCAACTCACCAAAGGTGCTAGAGAGGAAGATGGGGGTTTCAAATATTGTGAAAAATCTGCTCCAAGATGGGTCATTCTATAGAAAGTTTATGCAAATTCTTCCTTACTTAAAGTCCTCAGGGTGACAATGCAAAGCTTTACTAATATGGCTTTATCTATTTCCCAGCCTCAGAAGCTCTCATGCTGGAATCTCCACGATACAGTAACCTAGAAATTTCCATGCTGTTCCCCTTTTCCACAGCCCTTCTTCCCAGCACTGGACAGCCTATACCCTTCCCCATGGAGGTCAGCTTTCTTCTCTGCCTGGAGTGTTTTTAATTTTCTTCTTTTGCTTGTTGAAGTACTGCTTATTCTTTAAGGACCCCCTTCAAAGCTTCCCAGTCTTCCCACAGTCAGATTCAATCTTTCCCATTTCTTGTCCAATTAGAGCACTAATTGTGTTCTACCTTGAGTTCCATTTATGCACAACATACTTGTTTCCTTTAAAGTATTGTATGAGCTCCCATGGACATGATTGCTTTTTTCTATTTTGATTCCTGAATTCAGAGGAAACATTTCCCAACACACAGTATGATTTGCAGTGCAGAACAGAATTATATATCTGTAAATCTGTAAAATAATATTTAAAAATATGATTTAACCTCATCCCCCAAAATTTCTTAGTTGATATTTCTAAAAAAAGTTTCTGATTGGTGAAGCAAAGAGCAAGTCAAGAATCAAGTACAGTTTGTCCTTCAAGAACCAATGACTGACAGCTACAAAGCAGGGGTGATTTATTACCTCCTTAAGGTGCATACATTTATTTTGCTCAAGGTCTGTATTTTATCCTGCCTTATCAACCTTGGGGAGCATTGAAAAAAATGTTCTATGGCTTTTATGCTTTCTGGTCACTGTGGTGACTGCTCCTGGTGATCAGCAATGAAAGTAAGCATACTCCCTTCCTCCCTGTCCCCACCAATGCCAATGGCTTTGTCTTCCTTCCCTCATGAAACCAGACACTAAGTTGCCTGCCAGCATTATTTTCAGTGAAGAACTGAACTACAAGCAATTTTTTTTTGCAGTCTTCAGAACCATGGCCTGATAGGTGTGGATGTGGTCTGTTAAACGCTTCTCTATTCTTCCAAAAATGTTCTTCTTATAGCTTTATAAAAGGAATAATTTTGGTATTTTTATTAATATCACTGGAGTGTGTCTAGTGTATTTTAAATGTCTATTTTTTCCACAGGTCTATTTAGATCACTGTTGTCAAAATGCTGGGCGTGGACCAGGGATAGGGCTGGAAGATTTTTGTATTAGCCCTCAAACAGATTAAGGACTTGTACAGAACAGAAATGAACTGTGTTTCTACGCTCTGCGTAGTTCAGCTGACTTTTTGTGTTTAGATGCTTCTGGATAAAAAAGCCCTGCATCTCTGTTCTGGCTCAGGCTGTTCTCATTGCACACAGAGATGCACTGTGCTATTGAATGTGCCATGGTGTGTTCAGTTTCTGAGGTCCCTAGAGTAGAACTCTGGCCTGTTCTATATGAGAAATTTTTCTCCTTTGTCTTCTCCTTTCATTCCAACCCAATTCTCTCTGTAACTGGAACTGGGGTAGGGCCATAGAGATGAATCCATAGGTTGCTAAATCCATAATTGCTAAATCCATAGCTTGCTAAAGCTTGAGGATCTGAGTTTGGTTCCAAAGCAGCCATGTGAAAATGCTACAGCAAACTAACACACTGGGAGTGAGGCTTTGAAGAAGCTGGGAAGAGAATGGGAAAGGAATAGAGGATAACCACAGAGATGGAGAAGATGGAAGAAATTCTTAGCTAGAATCCCACCTCAAGGGTTCTGAATCAACAGATGTTGGAACAGAGCCTACACATTTGCAGTTTAATTCACATTCTAGGAACACTTAGTGTAGAGATGTTGCAACCTCTTTAAGGTTCGCTGGTGGGCTTCTATTTACCTTTCAAGCTTTGGTCATAGCCACACTATAGTTATAGACTAAGCATCATCCTATACCTTGCAACTTGAAGGCTCTGCACACATTGTTATTTCATAGGGGTTCATTTACATATCCCCTTTGCCAACAGAGAAACACTAGCCCTGTTGACATTGTACATGCTTCCATCGCACCCAATCACCATCCTCCAGGAGTCCTGTCTTCCTCTCCTCACTTCCATCCTTTCCTCTCCTTTGCTTTCTCTTGGAGAAAATCCCCTCACATCTACCTTTCCTATTTTCTAATTGCAATTAGTTTTGGGTTTTGGTTGATTTGCTTCTCATGTTTATCAAATTCACAAGTCTAATTCCAGTTTCTAAGGGTCTGATTTTGTCTCAATCTTCTGATTTTCTCAGGAACATTTTGATATCAGCCATCATTTTCTTTTGTTCTCCTGTTTAGCATTATGTTATGAAAAATGTCAAATACACATTGAAGTTACAGAAATAGTACAGCAAACTGCCTATATACACTTTATATGCCTAGACTCAATAATCTCTATCATGTTTGCACTATTTCTTTTACATTTATAAAAATGCATTCATAAAAATATCATTGCTTATACCAATGTCAGGAATATTTCTCCCTATATGGACTCTTAAGAGTTGCATAACTTTAGGGTTTACTCTTAAGTCATTAATCAATTTCAAGTGGATTTTGTAAATGGTGTGTGTGTGTGTGTGTGTGTGTGTGGCAGAGAGCGAGAGAGAGAGAGAGAGAGAGAGAGAGAGAGAGAGAGAGAGAGAGGAGAGACTTCTGGTTTTATTATTCTGTTAGAATCATTTCTCCCTTACCATTTATTGAAAATACGGTCCTCTTCCAAATGCATGTCCTTGACATATTTAATGGCCTTGAAGCTCATCAGTTCATCAGTACGGTATTCTGGGCCATTACTCTCTGTGTCCAGCAGCACCATGATGATTCTATTACAATAGATTTGTATTATACTTTGAAGTTGTGATGGTGAGTTGCTTCTAGCTTTGTTTTTAAAATTTATGTATATGTGTATATTATATAATTTTCTTAAGGTTTCTTTGGCTACTTGAAGCCTTTTGTTGTTGAATTCTATTGTTTTCTTTATAATAGTCTGTTGTACATTTCAACATGACCATAAAAAGGGATTTAGAATGCATTTATTCACTCACAGATAGAAATAGAGTGTGAAAAAGGGAAAAATAGTTGTCTTAGTTTGGATATTCATTGCTAGGAAGAGACATCATGATCATGAAACCTTCTTATAAAAAAAAGCATTTGGTTGGGGTTGGCTTACAGTTTTTGAGGTTTGGTCTGTTATCATTATGGTAGGAAGCATGGTGGGACACAGGCAAGCATGTTATTGAAGAGGTAGGTCAGGGTTCTATATCCATATTGGCAGAGAGCAGGAAGAGAGTGAGACACTGGGCCTGGCTTGATAATGTGAGACCTCAAAGCCTACCCCCAGTGGTAAATTTTCTCCAACAGGGCCAAATCCACTCCAAAAAGACCATGTCTTCTAATAGTGCTACTCCCTGTGGTCCTATTGGGACCATTTTCATTCAAACCATCACATTCCACTCTCTGCTTCCATAGGCATGGATCAGTATCATAATGTAAAATGCATTTACTTCAACTTTAAAACCCTTACAGCAAGACCAAAACCAGTTGTGCAAACTCCAAACTCTGCATCTCCATGCCTGAAATCAAAGTGTTATTCAGATATCCAATTCCTTTCAGCTTTGTTGATCACAACACACTTTTTCTCTTGAACTATTTCCACTCTCTGTTAACATCTTTTCTCAGCAGGCATTCTGGGACTCTGTTATCTCCAATATCATGGGTTCTTAAGGCAATCAGGCTTTGCCTTCAGAGCTTCACACAATGGCCTCTTTAGGCCTCCATGCAGGGACTCCCCTGACATATGGCTGGCTTCAGCTCACAGAGAGAGATTTCATAACCCTCTTTTTTTTTTTTGAATCCTTGACTCTAAAGCCAGCATCATGTGGGTAAAGCTGTCAAGTCTTGCTGCTTGTGGGGGCTAGAACATACCCCCTCATTCAAATACATTTTTCACTAGCTTTGTATTTTTGATGGTTTCCTTTACTGCCTAAGCTTGGTTGTCCTGGATCTCTCTCTGAAAATAAGGTTGGCCTTGAACTCAGAGATCTACCTGTCTCTGCTTACCAAGTGATTGGTTTAAATGTGTGCACAACCATGCCTGGATCTAAGCTTTTCTTCATTCTTTTTTTTTTTTTTTAAGTCTTGTTCCGAGACCACCACACTCTTTATTCATTTCTTTCATCTGTTTACATTTTCTAGAGTCCCTGTTCTCCTCAAACTGTAGATTTTGTATTTTTCCTTGCTCAGCTTTCTACTTTTCATTGTAGATCTGTGTAAAACTGGGCACTAATCACATAACACAGTCAACGCTAGGCTGGTTTGAATCCCTTCTTCCAATGATGTCAATCTCAAACTCTTCAATTTAGGGTAGGCTTTTGTGAATGAGACCAAAAAATAGATACATTTTTTTCTTTTTCTTTTTCTTTTTTCTTTGCCAAAACATCACAAGAATAGTCTCTAGGCCATATACACTTCTCCTCTGTAGCCTCTTGAGTTGGACACCCATAGTTCAAGTCACTCTCAGTACCACTCTCTTCCATGATCCTACTAGAAGGACCCAGTAAGCTGTACTTAAAATGTCCAACAGCTTTTCTAGTCCAAAGTTCCAAAATGTTTCATATTCCCTTAAACAGTACATGGTCTGGCCTATCGCTCTAGCTCCTGTTACCAATATTGTATTAGTTTGGGTTTCTAATGCTGTGACTAGATACCATGGCCACTGCAACACTTATAAAGGGCATCATTTAATTGAGGCTAGTCTACACTTCAGAGGTGTAGTTCATTTTCATCATGGTAGGAAGCATGGTGGAATGCAGACAGTCGTTGTGCCGAATAGGTAGCTGTGAATTCTCTATCTGTTTCAGCAGATAGCATTAAATGAGTAAGACACTGGGCTTGATTTGAGCCTGTGAGACCTTAAAGTCCCCTTCCAGTGAAACCAAAGCCACACTTCTTATTTGTTACATACAGTATGGACCTATTTGCATATAAACTAAATGTTCTTGCCTAGCACAATACTTTTACATTTAATTTCTATCCCAGTAAATAAATAACTAAATGCACTAAGTAAAAATAAATGTGACTCTAGTGCTATAGGCCGTTTGGGAGCATGCTAGCATAGTTTGCAGTAAACCCTGGGTTCAACCTACAGCAGTACACTCAGGTCCTTATCCTTGTATGGAAGACAACATCTCCCCTGCCTTACAATGGTTATAACTGTTAAAACAATAAAGAACTTTACATTTTTATTCTTTAACTTGCTTGGTACTTTGAAAGCTGCAGACAAAGTACAAATTATCTATCACATGTAAGTACGTTTTTATAAAACACAGCGCCACTTTGCTATGACTTATTTGCCTGCCTACCTCATTTTTCTCTCATTTCTGGCTGAATCACTCAAAGTGTCTTATAATATTGTTTACTAGGTCATTGTCTTAGTGTTTCATTGCTGTGAATGTATACCATGACCATGGAAACTCTTAAAAAAATATTTAATTTGGGCTGGCTTACAATTCAGAGGGTTTTTCAGTTATCATCATTGAGGGGCAGTATGGTCGCCACAGGCAGACATGGTGATGGCGAAGTAACAGACAATTCGAGGTCTACAAGCAGCAGGAAGAGACAATAAGCCACTAGGCCTGGCTTGAACTTATGAGACCTTAAATCCCATCAACAGTGACACAGTTCCTCTAAAAAGGCTACACTTATTCCAACACGGCCACATCTCCTACTAGTGTTACTTCCTGTGAGGCTATAGAAGTCCTTTTCTTAGTTATCTTCTTCTTCTTGACCTATGTTTCTGTCAATGCCTGAAAGCTCAGCATATGTTTTTCTCTTCTGTGTATGAACACTCTTTACACATTTAACTATCAGTTTGTTCTTCTCAGGCTTTATATATTTTCATTATAGTTACTTAACATCCTTTTCATACAAAATTGTCATCTCAGACTTCACATGGCTAATAAAGAACTAGTTTTCCTTCTGACAACTTTTTTTTTCTTGTGTCATAAACAATCTGACCTCACTCAAAGATATCATTGGCATTTGCTCTACTTCTGGATGTTCTTGTATGTTATGCCTAATAGAAGTGACTGACTATGCACCCCAGGCCAGGAGTGTCTAATGGTCCGATTTATTGAGTGTTTGACAACTGGAGAAGGATGGGCAGTTTGATTCAGAAGCAGGATATTGGTTCACACAGTATCAGCAGACCTCTATAGAAATTAAGACCTGACATTTAATACTTAGGCTGTTACTAATATCTTCACAATAAAATCCCAAGAAGAATTTTGAACACTATGAATAAGTGAGGATCTCTGATGGGTATTCAACATATACAGTACAACACGCAAATATTGGTGGATCAGTGCAGCATTAATTCCTTATAAGGGAAGGGAATCTGAAAGCTTCATTTTAATATTTGCTTGGACTCTGCACAACATAAAAGTTGTTTCTTTTCTGAAATTTCTCTATATTTTTTATAATAATAAATAACTATAAAGAAACCAACTTTCAATGAGTTTTTGTGTTCAAGAGAATTACTGATAAATAAAATGGTATTGAGAACTTCTGAACTTGTAACTGATATCCAGAGTGAATTTGGGCTTAGATGCAATTCTCCCTCTAACTTTTCATTTGGCTCTCTGTTCACACATCTTCAAGTTTATTAACTTTGGGACTTGAGTATACAGATAATATTTAGATTACCCTATAATTTAAAATAGATATGTTATTCAATTATCCAAATATTAAAAGTCTCAAATAGTAAGCACAAGAATCCAAGTAAGCTAATATAAGTTAGGCCAGCAGGTGTTGCTTGACATTACCAATTGTCTTCGTATCAGTGTTGTGCTCAGTATATTTCAGTACAATTTTAATAAAAAATTCCTATGTTTCATTTTAATCTCTGAAATCCTCAGAGTTCCTCTGGGTCTATTTCCAATTATCCATAGTACTAAGCAAATATTCCATTTCATTTATTCTGTATAATTCTTAAAGTCTGAAATTTCTCATCATTTCATTGACTACCACAGAATACCCCATCTCACCAAGGTCATTGCAAGTTCATTGCTACCACTATTACCTGTCACTATGCTTCAGATACATGGTCCTCCTCAGAGGCCTTTGCCTGAAGCACCCTTTTGTCAGTATCCATGTGGCTTGATTATTCATACTTTTAGGATTCCTATTAAATATTGACCTTTGGGATTGGAAAAGTGACTCAGTTGTTAAAGTGCTTAATACTGCACAAGCAGAAAAACCTAAGCTTCATTACCCCGAAACCTCATGAAAACAGGGCACATTGGTGTGTTCCTTGAATACTTGTCAATAACCCCCAGGTTTAGACAGAGATCTGGTCTCAAAAGATAAGCTTGAGAAGGGGCTGAGGGTGACATCCTTCTGAACACATACACCTATCACATAACACACACACACATACACACACACACACACACACAAATACACACACACACTACATACAAAATTAATGGTCTTGAAGAAGTTTACATTGATTACATTAAAATAGAATACCTTCCCAACAGTATTCTTTCTACAGCTTTAACTTAACTTTCTTCAAACTTTTTTTTTTTAGTTTCTAAATGTGAGTAGTCTCAAACTGTATGTCTGCTATTTGTTTTCACTACTTGGATGGGAATTTCATAAACATGTGAATTTTAGCATTTTTGACATTTAGTATCTAGAATAAAAAAGAAGCTTAATAAATATTTGTTTAATTAGTAACTGAATAATGCATCAGATGTCACTGATTTAAAGCTTGTGTATTGCTATCCTGGAATGCTAAAATGACATCCTCCCTATAGTTCTGCACAAGAATGAACAAGGTTCTTTTAAAATCACTGTAGCACTCATTGCATGCATTTGTTTTCTGTTCTGAGTGGAGGATTTTGACTATTGTGTATTAGTCCAGCTGTATTATACTGTGAATAACACATAACATATACAATATAATGCATAGTATTATATATATTATAGTACATGCTATAAAGTAAGGCTATATAGTATATGTACATATATAGCATAGTACATAATATACACAGTATAGTATACAGCTATATTGTATTGTGTATACATGTATTTTGTATAGTACAGCTATAATATTAAGATTTTAAAAGTTATAAAAATCAATAAGAGAAAATAAATTAATACTATTAAAATAAATTTTTACTTTATAAATTACTCAGATATTCTGTTATCAGAGCAAAAAATGAAAATACTTCACATATCCCAGTTTTGACATAAAATTACCTGTTTAAGTCACATATTCTATGTTCCATTTATGTTGCTGTTTTTGTTTGAGAAGAGGTCTTATATGTGGACTAGCCTGGTCTTGAACTTGTAGTTTAAAAAGGATCCTCACACCTTTTCCTCCCAAGAAGTTGGGATATTTTATGTGTACCACTTATTCTGGCCCTAGGATACTATTTAGCTATGTATATAAATTTTTGTATATTTGCATATATAATTCACATATACGTACATATTAATATAAAAGATATAGATATATACACATACATATTTCATATATACATGCACACACTTGAAACAGCAGAATGTGCCCCTGTTACACTGCAGTGTCCTATGTAAGGACAGCCTGCACCAGGAGCTAGTTCCTTTGCTGCAGTTGCAGCAGGTACTCTGGCCTGAGCATTAAGGAGAACTTTTCTTTGATTGAAGGATGGGAAGGAGGTTTCTCTGTCATAGTTCACTGCTTCTTACTTTGAAGCAGCAGATATGACTTTTAGGGACTGTCTGTAGACTCCCATTTGTGAGCAAACCATTCCAGCATTTAAAAGTCATGAAAATTTCTGGTAAATGGATTCACTAAGTGAAAAGGGGGGAAGGAAGACATTTGGAAAGAGGACCTTTAAGGCATAAATGAAACTGGGAAGTTGTAAATAATGTCTATTTATGAAACCCTTATTAGATGATGCATAGATTCTCCAGGGTGTTGATGCTGGTATATTCACAAGGATACTGGTGCCCTTTTTATAGCAGGTTAAATAAGGCTGTGAAGTTCTGAGACCCAGAGGCCTGTTTTAATTTCTGTTATTGTTACTTAAGAAATAATTGTAGTTTTTGAGACTTTCCCCTATATGAATTATGAAATATTAATGGAGTTTTCTGCTTAATTCCTTATGTATCATGTAGTTGCAGGTACAAAGATCTATGTACTAGTATTCTGTAAAGTATAAACAGTCAGAATCTAAATTATTCTACAACATTTTTATCTTACCATCCTTTCCTGTCTTAATTACTGTCTTTCTCTTTTCCTTTTATTAGTTTATCTTCTGTGAAGAATGGACCTCCACTGCATACTCAGGGAGCAGCTTGTGATAGTTCTGAATACCTATCCCTTTGGTTTATTAATCCCCAAGGGATAAAATGTTCACTTTCTACCTTGATGGTTCAGTTCTAGAGGGACTGTCTATTATCATTTTGCTATCAGTCATCTGCTGACCCTTGAACCCATTGCTGCTTTCAGAGAAGTAAATGTGGCAGTATATTTGGCCAAGACCACATCAGATGCCCTTCCTCACAGTCTAGTGACTAGAAGAGGTATGTGAAATAGTGACCTTATTACAGCAACTAGGATATGGTTGCACAACATTCTTTCAAGAAATAGATCGGGAATGAAAGCATCAATACATGCCACTAACAGGAAGAACACCATGTAACAATGTCTCTACAATGTCTTCTGCATACTTACACTAAGGTGGATATTAATCCGTGGCATACCTTAACCATTCACTTGTAGAGGCATCATCATACTTCTCATGAAAAGTATGCATTCCTATCTCTGATCCTGTGTATAGGAAATATAATGAAACATGAGTTTCATTTTCTACTAAAGCCTACTGATTTATCTGCAGTTGACTGAGCTCAAAATGAACACAACTTTTAAAAACGGACAACCTGGTATCTCTCCTAAGATTCCTATATGTGAGGATATATTCCTGATGAGGACACACAGTAGCTATGTATCGATAGCAGGTCCAACAAGGTGTACAACTGGGCTGGTTGGTGTTGCATAGAGTAACCTCATCCATGGGGTGAAGCTCACACACACACACACACACACACAGACACAAATACACAGAGAGAGAGAGACACACACACACAATACACACACACACACACACACACACACACACACACAAACTGGACAAAACAAAAGTCTCCAAACCTTGGATCCAATGGCTTTAGTTGCTAGTAAGGCTAAAGCCATATCTCTGCTCTTCCTTTGCTTTTATGCCTGTACATTTTCATTGTCTATATGAGACATTCTGTTCTCCAGTTGTTTGCTTATACTCTTGCAAAGCTTGGTTTTTTCACTTTGTAAATAATAATTATAGCTAAATTTTTTGCCAGAAAATCATAGAGAACTGAGTTTGGATCCCTAGAATTTATATAACTCTGTTCACGGTAGTACATGGCTATAATAGCACTTCTATAGACAAGTGATAGGAAGAATACTTCCCGCTAGCTCAGGAATTGGAGGTCTGAGCATAGGTGACAAAGCTGCAGCAAACAGCAAAAGACCCTGTGTCAAACAAGAAGGAAGGCAAGAGTCAATACCTGAGATTTTTCTCTAATCTCCCTATGCATGCTGTGATGTTCATAAACCACATTCACACACATGCAAACAGACAGCATTTATACATATACATTTGTGCACACACAGAGAAATACAGATTTCACAGAACAAAAGGGGACACTCAAAGAATTAGAATAAACAGACACTGAAAATTCCTCCCATTTATTACTACGCAATTGTGCTCAGCTGTTCTCCACTTTTCATCAAACCTATTATGACATGTATGGAGGTGAACTATTTTTCAGGCAAGGGGATCTTAATTTCTTTAAGAAGGCTCTCATGGCACACAAAATTTATATTAACTAAACTTTCATCCTTTTGTCTTTTGAATTTGTTATTTTTCTAAGGTTTTTAATTATGAATCTAAAATATCTAAGTTAAAAATATTTCCTTGCCTTATATTGAAATAATGAATGTATATGAGTGGAAAATTATTGCGAAGGAAAAGATTTCTAGATAATTATATGTGGGCTAGCCAATCAAAGGCAGGAAATCTGTATTCCTACGGCTATTTCAAAACAAGGCACAAAAGCTGGGGTTTCAAGACTACCTATGTTAGCATTCTAAATATTGTTTTCTCTACCAAGGAATGAACAATGGCTTGTGTTGGTTAAATGATTTTGCTCATTCAATTCAGTCAGCTAGTGATGGAGTTTAATCACTTGACTCCTGATATTTACTATGACAAGCAGTCCTGTGGCTTCTGGAATGCAAATAGTGTTCACTGACAATGGAAATTTGAAGTGAGCCATGGACCCCACAGTGATTCATTTTCTATGAGATATATAGAATATCAAAAAAAAAAAAAAAAAAAAAAAGAAATCCATGGGTGAATTCAATTGTCATCACATATTTTGCCCAAAGCCACTGCATAGTACTCTTTTTCAAAATAAAATTAATCTAAATTGAAATTGATGGAGTTTTCACAAATTGTTTCATACACTGTTTAGGATTTTATATACATTTTATCCTAATGACATATCCCACTCAAGAACAGTTATTTTTTGAGTGTACAATGGCTATTCATCATGTGGGATTATTGTTTTGGACAACACAACCATAGAGGCACAAAGTCAAAGAGAATTCCATGTCCAGGACTAAAGCAATACATTATGTTAAAATGTGTTTTAAGTGACTGAAACTCTTGTTGGACCTCACAACAAGAGCTAGTAAAATATCATGAGAATACTGAGGACTTCAGTCTACTATCTTACTGTGCACTGAGCTTGTTTGTTTAACCTGCCTTTGAGATAACACTGAACAATCAATCTTAAATTCCTTGGATTTCCCATTTAATGAGCTTTACAAAAGAAGCTAGTGCATAGAGATACGATTAAATTATATGCTTTGACATTCCCATGAGTTATGCATTTGTATTATCATAATAATTAACAGAAAATATTGAAAGAGGCTGAAAACTGTTATAAAGTGAAAATCTATCATAGATTTTGAACTTAACATATACATATTGCTTGATTAACAGTGATTAAAGTATAGTTTTTTTTTTGAGGGGGTGGGAGCAAACAAAGATCAGCTGGAATCAGTAACTCTTAAAACTCTGGTAAAGCTTTTTGTAAAGTGTCCTTTATTACCACTTCATGTGATACATTCTGTGATGTTCAATGAAAATAGAGAAAATACCTGTGTACATACAAAAACACTAAGAGAAACAGTCATATACAAACTCAGACAGCCACGTACAGGGACAGATTCACAAGGGAGCTTTCAAGCTGGGTTAGATGCAAACTCAGAAGATATGGGAAGCATGGCATAGAGAATCAAATCTAGCTTTACTCTTGGTTAAATGACACTAAGGGGAAGTGTTTTGACTTAATACAAGAATGATGGATTTTTGGTGACTGAATTTATTATTAATGCATTTGAATTGACTGCACAGGACCTTCCAAGAGCAAGGCAGGCAAATGTTTGTGTTTTCCAGGATATTTCTTTCTGATAAATACATCAAATGCCCACAAACTCATTCTTACCTTTGAGATAAAAAGGTGTTGATATTCTTTGTTCTTTCACAGTGGTTAAATATTCAGAGCTATTTTGTTTCCTTAACTTCTACTGCTTTACATTTTCAATAGTACTTACTTAAAATGTCCCCATTACTTCAATGCCTGCCATTATGTTCACTTTAGAAAATGACAAAATGATCATAAATATGTAAAGATGCCTTTTTCAAGATGAAAAAGAATTTGAGTGTAATATTTCTTCCCTTTAATGGCAAAGATTCACTTGAAATTTTACTTTAAGTATATAATTTTTGTATATACAAAATTTAATTGGTTTCTTACTAAATCTCATGAAGATATTGAGTTGAAGTTAAGAAAGATAATAATGTAAGACTCTGGGGAGCCTTAACTTACCAGAGAATCCCCTACCCCCCGAGGGAACACCATAGAGTTGGGGATTGACACAAAATGCAAGAGGAATTTATTGATTCAGCATGCTAGGGTTTCCCTGAACACCATGGTGGGAGAACGAACACATTCAGACCATTCAGTGAGCTTTTATAGCTTTTAAGGCAGCAGCCATTAGGCACAATGTGATTGGCAGAAAATTGTGACTTTTAAACTGATGGGTCTTTAGGGAATGAGGTTGTAGGGACGTAATCAGTTCCTCCCTTCTAGCCTACATGCTCTCTAACTTGTATCTTCCAGGAGGGGAGGTGGAATTTCCCAAAGTTTTTGAGCTGACTTAGCATTTCCACCTTTTTCTAGTGCATGCTTCAATCCTGAAGCGTTTGTTGATAGCTATTCAGCTCATACTCCTGGTCTTCTGTATGTAGTTCTTTGTATTTTTGCTTTAAGATTATTAGCTGTATTGTACTGATGCATTCCTTAACAAGAACAACCAAGCAATTCAAAATGTAGGGGCGAAAAGTCAACAGTAACAGAACACTAAGGTCTTAACAAGGTAGATATGAGGGTGGCTAACCAAGGGGATGTGTTAAACCAAGACTCAAAACAGTCCTGATTCTGTTCTCTGTCTCTTGGCTAACTCTACTCTCACCTTGGCCACTGAATCTTTAACAACCCCAGAATGGTCTATATAAAAGCAACACTTTTCATCTAAGACAGCACATATCCCCTCTTTCTGGAGGAAAAGTTAAGTCTAATCTCCTCCTATTCTGTAGTGCTATTTCTGATAATGAAGTCAGTGATTCTTTAAGATAACATGAAAGTTTTTATTCTCTTTATATATAAATCAATGGCTGCCCTCAGACTGTCATAATTTTCCCTTTGTAAGACCAAAGCAGAGATCCTGGTGGCTGCCCCAGCCACTCCTAATCACAACAGAAAGGAGACAGTGAGTGTTGTCCAAAGACACCATGCAGTCATGATCAAGGTTGAGTGATATTGACCTTAAGCAGACTGTCCATCTTCTGTACCATCCAGTAAGGGTCTCTGGGGAGAGGGGCATCTGCAGGTTTCACATGAAAAGTGTGCAGCCAGGCCACAATACTGTCTACCTTGAGGACTGTGGGAGTAGCTAGCAGCGACAAGAGTGCCTTTCATAGGGGTTCCAATGACTGTGCTTGAAGCCTCCTTACATTGACACAGTCACCATTCTGGAAGATGTGAGGGGGTCTCTGGCATCCCTGGAGCATTTAAGACAGACAGTTTGGGCCAAAGCTCATGCTGTGGGTTACCTCCTGAGAGAGCCCAGTGGACACCAAGGGAGTTGAGATACCACACAGGATCTCAAAAGGGTAAGGTTAAAATGGTAGGGCATGTTCTGGGCTTGGAACTGGGCCAAGGGAAGGGGCACCACCCAGTCTGAGCCAGCCTCCATGGTCAATTTAGTTAAGGTATTTATTTATTTATTTATTTATTTATTTATTTATTTATTTATTTGGTTTTGTTCATTCTAACTGCCCTGAGCTTTGGGGATGGTACTGACAATGACGTTTCCAATCTGTCCCCAATACTTTTGTCAACCCCTTGCTTACCTGAGAGACAAAAACAGAACCATTTTCCAATCTAATTACCTTAGGCACTCCAAAATCTGGAAAATTTCCTCTAATATCTTCTTGGATACCATGGTAGCTGTTTCCTGCTTGGTGGGGAATGCTTCAACCTATCCAGAGAAAGTATCTACAAACACTAGAAGGTATTTGTAACCATATTTCCCTGGCTTATCTTCTGTAAAATTGACCTCTCAATATACTCCAGGCTGTTCTCCTCTAGGTATTTTGCCCTGTTTTCTCTTGGCTGCATAAGCATTCACTTGCTGGCATATGTTACACTGTTCTACTATATCTCTGGCCCAAAACCTGAGGTCCATTATATAATTTAGATCCCTTAACTGCTTGGACAAGCTTTTCAATCCCTTAAATGAGTCTATCTGTGCATTTGGCCTAGTAAGTCTTTTGCTTGCTTTTTGGGAAGCATAGTTTTATTTCTTGTGTGTGTCATTGCCCTTCCTTTTCTTGCTATCAACTCTGCCTTTTGGGCTGATATTCCCGGAAGATGTATTTCCACCATGACCACCTGGGGACCATCCACAATGGTGGCCCTCGCCTTGAGTTGTCTCTCCACCTGATAGTTGCTGCCATCAGTGAACCAGGTCAACTTAGCATCAGTGAGTGGCATGTTCTTTCCCCACATCTGATCCTCAGCTAGAATCCACTAGCAATCAAGAGCTGGTGGGTTGAGGTTGAGGTTGGGTAATGGAGTGGCCGGGTTGAGGACTACTGGTGACATAAAGGGGTCACACAATCTGAATTTAACAACCGAGTCTGATAACAGCCACGCAGTCTTTGGTCAGTCATTGATCCAGGGGATGGCAAACGATGATCTCCAAGGTATGTCATAGTCAGGTTCTGCCCCAGAGTCAGTTTATCAGAGTCTTTAACTAGAACTTCCATCACTGCCACTATCTGTGGGCTAGCAGGCCACCCAGCAGTGACAGGGTCTAATTTCTTGACAGACAGACAACTGGATGCTTCCTCTTCTGTCCCCCTGTTATGGTAGACTTTCTCAGCAAAGTGCACTAACTCCATCCAAGGAATGGCCTTTCCTGTCTATAAAGCCTCTGAAGCTTTTTCCTGTTATCTGTACTGTATAAAAATCCATTGTCACATTAGCTTTGTCCTCTTTGCTGCTGGGGTCATAGGGTGTATATTGGCAGAATGCCTCCATGAGCTTCTCTAGAAAGGCCACGGCCAACTCATCCCTTCACAACCTCATGGACCTTGGTCAGATTTGTGGGTCTTCATGTGGCCCCATTGAGTACTGCCAATGGAGTCTGGTGGTGGAAATTTACGTGCCCCTTAACTTCTGCCATAGTCAGAGAAAGCCTGCTGTTGATGACAGCCTGGTCAATTGATGGAGTATGAGGGGAGATCCTTTCTAACTTCCTATATTATCTTCTCTTGCTCTTTGGTCATGAAGAGCACTCTCATGAGTTGTTAAATATTATCCTAGGTGGGCTGATGTGTAAATAAAGCAGTCTCAAAGATATTAGCTGGTGCCTTGGAAAAGGGGAGATGGTCTTCTCTCACTCCTCCCTCTGGTAAAGGGGGTACAAAGGCCCCAGTTGCATTTAGGCTGAGGATCCCAGGACCAGTGCTGATGCTTATAGGGTTATAGGGGTCAAGGTAGGGGGATATGGAGGAGGAGGGTCTTAGAGTAACAGGTCCACTGTTGAAGGGTTTTGAAGGATCGACTGCTTCTCAGGTATAGATCTCTCTTCCTGCACTTCCGTTTTCCTTTTGGCAGTACCTGTGAGATGGGTCTTGGATAAAAGAAATGCCTTTATCTATGAGGGGGAAGGAGGGATCCTCCACTAGATTCTCGTCCTCCTAGTTTTCTCCTTTTTCCCTTACTTCCCTCCATTGGTTAATTAAGATGTTTAATGGGGTAAATTCAGTCTGTCCAATGTCTTAAAAAATATTCTCAGTCAGTTTAAGTCCAAGAACACAGAATGAGATAGCAACAAACACAGAGGAAAACAATCAACACACATATAGCTCAACCCTACCACAGGCGGGCAACTAGGTTCAAGAACACAGAGCAAGACAGTTTGCCCTTCCATGGGCACAGGCAGTTCATCCCCTCCATGGACATAAAAAAGACTTTCTCAGACATCTCCAGCTGCGCTGAGATAAACCAGGTGGCCCTGCTACATGCATTGGCAAGAGCCAGAAAACCATGTTACAGCAAGCCTGTTTCCAGAAGGAGAGGTGCCTTCCTGACTCTTTCCAAGGGGGCCTGAAGCATTATCCAGACACCCAAGGTTGCAATGTTTAGACACATCTGCCTGCCTTACTTGACTGCCCCAAAACATGTGGGCTCTCCAAGCCCCCTGAAGCTTGTAAGCAAACTGGAAGTTCAGACTTTCAAACAGACTTACAGACTCAGACTCTGATAAACAGTGAGACAGACAACTGCGGTACCTGCTCGAGCCATTCTGCTCTCTGGTGTGTCCCCACAGAGGGTTGATTCCCAGCCAACATACCAAATATAAGACTCTGGGGAGCCTTAATTTATCAGAGACCCCCTGAGTGAACACTATAGAGTTGAGGATCGATGCAAAATGCAAGAGGAATTTATTGATCCAGCATGCTGGTGTCGCTCTGTACACCAAGATGGGAGAATGACCATAAGTAGCCCATTTTCAGTGAGATTTTGTAGCTTTTAGAGCAGCAACCATTAGGCACAATGTGATTAACAGAACAGTGTGACTTTTAAACTGATGGGTCTTTAGGGTATGAAATTGTAGGGGCTTAATCAGTTCCTCCCTTCTAGCCTACATGCTCTCTATCCTGTTTCTTCGAGGAGAGGAGGTGTGTCCACATGTTTGGGTCCCTGGTGGAATTCTCCAAAGTTCCTGAGCTGACTTCTCAATAAAACTTGTACTTCTTTCCATTCATACCTTTAAAAAGGTAATCTTACTGAGTATTCTTTGTACCATAACAAATGAGACCCCATGTAATGATGTCTTCTTAAGTGTGTTTTGATACCTTCAAATGTTCTCCTTTGACTCATTAGCCAGATATGCTAATCTCATTCTTATCACAACTCTGTGAAGTAGAATATAGGACAAATATGATGACAATTCACTTCTTTCATTCATTTGCTCATTAAGAAAAACTAGACTTACTTTCTGTGATGGCTAGTTTTATGTCAACTTGACATAAGCTAGAGTTGTCATAGAAGAAGAAACCTCAGTTGAGAATTCCACAAGATCTGGCTATAGTTAGAGGCCTGTGGGTCATTTTTCTAATTAGTGATTGCTGTGGGGTATAGCATCTATATACTGGTGTTATAAGAAATCATGATGAGCAAGCCATAAAGAGCAAACCAGCAAGTATTCCTTCTTCCTAGCTTCTGCATCAACTTCTTTCTCCAGCCTCTTTCCTTATTTGAGTTCCTTCCATGGCTGTCATCCACAATAAACTATTATAAGGAAGAGCAAACAAAATAAACCATTTTCTCCCCAAGTTGGTTTTGGTCATGATGACTCATCATAGCAATAGTAACCTAACTAAGATATTCTCCAAAGACAGGGTTCTTGAGGAAGGGCATATTTCTCTTTACTTTGTACAGCAGTAGAACTGAAAACAATGTCTGAAATATTTAATACATATTTGTTGAGTGAATTGAATAGGTAACATAAATAAAAGGCTATTTAAAAATGAAACATGATCTACCTCCTTAGTGCAGCAAGCATCTTGTCAGTCTTCTAAAAATGCAAAGGGAACTGGAGAGATGGCTCATGAGCACTCACTGCTCTTCTAGAGCACTGAGTAGCTCACAGCTACTTGTAATTGAAGTTTCAGTGTATCCTATGTTCTCTTCTGGCCTTTAAGGGTAAAGGCACTCATGTACATATCCCCATATTCCAATACCTATAATTAAGATTAAATAATTCTTTTAAAAGGCAAATGCAAATAGGAAAAAAGGTATCAGCACACAGAATGCCTTACTTTGTGTAAAGTTTGTAGAATATACTATAAATGGGACTCTTACCCACACCCTGATTCCATGGATTACAAGACTGAGAAAGTAGAAGTGAATACAATTTCAAAGTGCATATGAATGAATATGGAGTCAGGATGGACTCCAGTTTTATTTGACCTCTGAGCATAGATTTTGTCTGTATCCATTTCTTAGGGCCATGAAGCACCATTGGCAAAATAGTTTAAAGTAGCAGGATTCTAGTGTCTTATAGTTCTGGAGGCTGGCAGTACATAACTAGGTGTCAGCGGTGCCAGTCACCTCAGAAATGCTTCTAGCCTCTAATGTCTGCTCTTATCTTTGGTTATTCTCTGTCTATAGATAGATGCATCAATATAGTCTCTGCTTGAAGCTTTACTGGTACTCATCACCTGTCTGAACTTCTTTTCTTATAAATTCTCTCCTTATGTTCTTGTTGGATTAAGCCCTCTGTGTACTCCAATGTGACCTTATCTAAACCTTGCACACAATGACACTTTTTCCACTTTAGGTAATATATAGGAGTTCAGACTTCAATATTTCTTTTTATTCTAACATTCACCATACTTGATATATATAAAGCACAGATATTTATTAAATAACTGAGAAACCCATCCCATGAGGCTTTTTGTTAATGTAGAGATCCAAAACATGTACAAAACACCATTATTCCTGTAGCTGGGAGACAAAGATTAGTTTCCATGGAAACAAATATCAATGGTGGGTAATGTATACATCATGAATATGGAGAGACAGTGTTATATTAGAGAAGACATAAATTACAGAAGTTTACCAAGAGCCCTCTAAAGGTCAAAGAAGAAGAAACGGCTGGAGATCAAGATATAAACAACACCCAGGGCAGACAGAAGGAATGAGAATCGGTGGGAACTCTGGGGCTCACAGTCAGAAAAAAGGTGGATTTCAGTCAAGAAAGATCAAGCAAATGGTAAGTAAGAAAGTAGAGAATCCACAACACAGACAATTTCAGGCCTCTGAAAAGAAACAGAGGAAACACAATATGAGAAAGGGCCAGTGTGTTAGCACTAGAATATGCTACGAACTTTGTGCACATTGTTTCAGTAGTGTGCAAAAGCACACAGTCTGATTGGAGTTTGGACTGTGAGAGCAGAACCTGGTCTTTGAAGACCATCAGACAGTGGTATCATGTGATTTTGGGCTTATTATAGGGCTTCTGTTAATGATGATGCCATTGTTATAAAGGAATGAGATTGCCTTTAAAATTCTATGAACCAATCCTTATCTTCCTTCTCCTCCTCCTCCTTCTCCTCTCCCACCTCCTCCTCTGCCTCCTTCTTCTCCTCTTCCTCTTCTACCTCTTCCTTTTACTCCTCCTCCAATAGTATATCCTTCCTATGAAACACAGGTCCATCATATCTAGGCTGGTCTCAAACTTGCTATGCAGCATGGATGACCTTGACAGTCTCAGTTTTTCTTTTTGTGGTTATAATTTAATCACAACATTTCTCCCTTTCCTTTCTTCCCTCCAAACTCTTTGATATATACTCTCCAATGCTCCTTCAAATTCATAGCCTTTTTTCATTAATTGGTATTGCATACATACACTTCCATATACATATTTATATTCCTAAATATAACTTATTTGGTCTGTATAATGTTAGTTTATGTATGTTGTCAGGGCTGATCATTTGGCCTTGGAAAATGAATTAGTGTGGTTTTCCCTGGTTAAGAAAACCTGCTCCCAGTTTTCCTAGTTGCCTATACTTTTCTTTTTTTTTTTTGGTGGGGGTGGCTTGAGGCCTCCTGGGATTTTGTCCATTCACTTTGGCCTATTGGTGTCATCTTTGGCTCATGTTTGACTAATCATGTTGGCAAGAATTAGTGTGTGTAGCTTCTGATGTTACTAGGAGACACAATCTCACACTAAGTTCCTTTAACTCTTAAAATTTTTCTGGAAGTTTCACTGAGCCCTAGGCCTGGGAATGTTTTGTAGATGTATGTGTTGATACTGTGATCCATAAAAATCTTTATTGGTTTTAGTTTTCTGTAGTGTCCTCCCTTTGCTGCAAAGACAAGTTTCTTTGATGAGGCATGGACAACTACATCTAGTTCAAAAAGTGCTAGGAATTGAACTCAGAGCTCAGAGCATGCTAGGCAAACATTATACTGTGAAAGCTACGTTTGCAGCCTTTAGATGATTGCCTAGTTTGTGTTAAGCATTCTTCCCAGTACTTTATCTTTAACAGGAAACATGAAGACATGATATTTGCAGTTCTAGCCCTTGTGTCTCTATAGAGGAGATAAAGAGTAAGCAAGTAGCTACATACACAGGGAATGCAAGTTTCTATGCTGAATGAGTCTATAAAAGATAAAGCAAGTGAGTCAAGTTCAGGAGTGACAAGAGAGATGACAAGAAGTACTGAGCTAAAATTAACATTTTCCAAATGAGATGTTAAATACAACTTAAATCTTTAGTTCTGGTTTTATTATGAACACAGACAAAAGGTATTGTAACAAATTCAGAAGACACTGTGATTTTGGTAATTTTGTTTAATCCTTTTCTGTGTCTTTTGATGTTGAAGACTGTATTTTTCTATTATTGAATCATGATATGGAAATGCTTTGTTGTGTTAAGTATCCATTCACAAATTTGATAGTTTCTTTATTTATGTTCTAGTCCAAAGATGTTATGAAAATATAGACGCTTGAATGCTTGTGATCTGCTGAGACAACTGCCACACTTTAAATGCAAGTATTTTTTATTTTTATTTTTATTTACTTTTCTATGTTTATTTTTAATTTTTTTTTCAAGACAAGGTTTTTCTGTATAGCCCTGCCTGTCCTGAAACTCACTCTGTAGACCAGGCTGGCCTCGAACTCAGAAATCCACCTGTCTCTGCCTCCCGAGTGCTGGGATTAAAGGCGTGCACCACCACTGCCTGGCAAAATGCAGATATTTAAATATAAATATCATTTTGAGTGATTAGGAATCCAGGACAAGGAAGATTGGATTTTAACATTGTCAACAAATTATAAGCCAAAGCATAATTTGATGGGAGAATGGAAAAGAACACTAGAAGTAACTGCTTGTAAAGTGTGTTTGTCAATATTTGCTTCTATGATGGCCTCCTTCCACAGACACTGGCATACTGGCTCTGGGGTACAAGCAGACTGTACCACATTCTCCTGAGGGATGTCTTTTTTTCTATGTGTGTACATTATATCTATTTAAAATGCATTGTGGCAAGGACTTTGAATGTTTCAGTTTAATGTCTGTGAGATTCTGATTTAGGCAATTTGTTTTACTATAAAATTGTGTGTGTGTGTGTGTGTGTGTGTGTGTGTGTGTGTGTGAAAAACCCAGCTGGCAAAATCTTCACAGGAAAAAAAAATCCCGTTGCTTGGCTTTTATGTATGAAGGGGAATACATCATATAGAAATATTTTACTTTTTATAGGCTCATGCTTTAAAGTTTCTCCATAAATGGAGGGCTTAGAAATGCCATCCCTACCATAGGCTGATGGAGACAGATGAGGTGGTAAGTGGCTCATTAGGGAATGAAGAGGACAAATTTAGGCAGTGCACTGGGTCCCCCATCCTAACAGTGAAATCTTCCAAAAGAACATACTCTCACAGGCCAGTACCAATGGAACAAGGTCAGTGCACATTTAAACAAATTACAGAACTCTCTTGCTGTGCAGTAGGCATGGAAGCCTGGAGGAAGCAAGCTGGAGCCGAGTTATCACCACATGCACAGGCTTGGTGGGAGAACTATGTTCTCTCCTTTACTGTGGGGTTGCTGCTCTTCCACTGCCATCTTTCTTGACAAGATTCAGACTGATGGTGGCCTGTGGCTCTAACAATTGAGCAAGCCAGAGGCAATTGGCAGTTTCTCTGATCCTTGCCTCCCTGCCTGACTCTTTTTGGACTAAAATAAGAATGAACAACAGTGAGTGTCTCTGCACAGCGATCAAGGAGTCATAACCAAAACAGCCAAAAGGTCCATAGTGATAGACTTTATAAAAATAGATAGTAACACAGAATGTCACCACAAGCATTCCCTCACATAGCCGAAGCTTGACAGTCCAAAGTATCAAACAGACATTTGCCTTTGTCGGAAGGTTTTTAAGTGCAATCATGACAGATGTTGAAAAAGATTAGCTTTCCATCTCTATCCTACTTCCTTGAAGCTAGTGAATGTATGCCTTGCTTGAAAATAGCCTCTTTTTTATAAATAGATGAAGCTTGAGGCCTTCAACAGTAGGATGTCAACAGTGTACTCATCAGGCATGTTTCCCTGGACAGATTGCTGCTCCCTTGTTTCAGGCCAGCAGCAGAAAATGCTGCTTGGCTTTTTATGCCACAAGCCACCTGATGCTAACCAGAAGCAACTTCAAAGCTACTTTATATTATAGGAAAACTTTCAAACTTGCCCCTATAATGGTGGCATACTGGATAGGTTTTTTTTTTTTTTTTAATGCCTATTTATTTTGTCTCTAATCTCCCTCCAGGGTTTTCAAAGTGAACAGGCATAATAAAAAGTTTCTTGCTGTTTTGCTTCAAATTTAAGGATTGACTGCACCACATGCCTTCTCTAGACTTATTTGGTTATCTCTAAGGAAAGGTTTTTCTCCCCAAAGTTCTCAACTCCCTGTGATCATGGAAGAGAGTTCTATTTGACATGCACTTTTCTCAGTCAAATTATGACACTTTATGTCACCATCTAATGTCACATGCAGTGCTCTAAGATTAAAAAATAGAAAAGTACTGGGATGAAGGCCTCTTTGGAAACTTCTTTAAATGGAGCATCTGTGGATCAAATAGGCTAGGAAGTAATGCTTTAGTTCTGTTTGCACTTTCATTGTTTCTTATTCCTTTAACAATTTTGTGCCATTTTCTCATTATTTGCATGTTCTATGTAAAAGAAATGATATGCTTAGGATGCTGTTGGAGATATTTTTCCCCTAGACAAACAAATATAGGTTATAGGAAAAAAACAGGCCAGAAAGGAATTACTATTCTCATGTACTGGCTAGTTTTGTGTGTCAATTTGACAGAAGCTGGAATTTCACAGAGAGGGGAGCTTCAGTTGAGGAAAAGCCTCTATGAGATCCATGTGTAAGGCATTTTCTCAATTAGTGATCAAGGGCAGAGGGTCCCTTGTAGGTGGTACCATCTGTGGGCTGGTAGTCTTGGGTTCTATAAGAAAGAAAGCAAGCCAGTAACATTTCTCCATGGTCTATGCATCAGCTACTGCTCCTTGACCTGCTTGAGTTCCAGTCTTGACTTCCTTTCATGATGAACAGCAGCATGGGATTGTAAGCTGAATAAACCCTTTCCTCCCCAACTTGCATCTTGGTCATGATGTTTGTGCAGGAATAGAAACCCTGACTAAGACAAATTGGTACCAGGAGTGGAATATTTATGTGACAACCTGACCATGTTTTGGGGAGGACTGTGGAAGGACTTTGGAACTTTGGGCCAGAAGATCCATTTGGTGTTAAGAGTTCTGTGGGATGTTGTGTAGGAGTTTGGAAGATAATGTTGAGAACAGTGAAGAAGATGGAGGCCTGGCTTGAGAAGTTTCAGGGGGAAGATTATAGACTCTTAACAGGGCCATTGCTAGTTTAATTTAAGGTTCTGTGGTTTTGGTTAGCTGGGGCTGAAGAAATCAGCTGTGATTAACAAGATACCAGAACTACTAAAGCACAACCATTGTTTTGCTAGGACTATTAATACTGGTTAGCTGGAGCTATGATATTAGTGATGATTAAGAAGA
This sequence comes from Rhynchomys soricoides, assembly GCA_019843965.1. NCBI lineage: Eukaryota > Metazoa > Chordata > Mammalia > Rodentia > Muridae > Rhynchomys > Rhynchomys soricoides. Next base: position 1,452,935 of record JADRCH010000226.1, on the reverse strand, counting down.
GACCAGCATCTTTGAGGTGACATCTTCTGGGAAGTGTTTTCTGAGAGCACAAAGAGGCTGTATTCCAGAGATAGCCAAGGTTGTACTTTGTGCTGTGGCAGGACTTGGTAATGTGTAAGAGTCACCTAAGTGGTACTGGTTTTAAGGCATAAAGGAGTCATAAAGAGCAGCTGAGACTTGGGCACTGTGAGAGGCCATGGAAGGCCATTGGTGAAGTTGTAGCCTCAGTTGCAATTCCAGGACTGAAGGGGTCATGCAAAGGAGATGAGACTCAGGCACTGTGAGAGGCCAAAGAAGGCCATTGGTGAAGGTGGAGCCTCAGTTGCAATTGATAGCCCAGGACTGAAGGGGTCATGCAAAGGAGGTGAGGCTTGGCACCATGAAGAGAGCCTATGAGAGGCTATTGGTAAAACCTAGTTGCAGAGAAAGACAACAGTGTTTTAGAAATGCCAGTACCATGAGATGACCACCAAGAACAGCAGCAGCAATGAAGTATAGGCATCTGGAGCCTAGAAGACAACGTGTGTGCTACAAAGAACAGATCTGGCAAAGAGTCTCAAGGCCTTGGAGGAATTCAGAAGACGTGAGTGGATCCCAGTCATTGGACAGTTGGAGTTTGGTTTTGATTTTGCTTGTGACTGTGCCCTGGTATATTTCCCCCCTTGAAGTAAGGAGGCATTTTATTGGAGCCCACAGTTAAGAGACTTTGAATTTTTAAAAATCTTTGAATTTTAAGAGGTTGGATATTTAAGAGGGACAGGAATGTTAATATGTAAGAGTTTGAAAAGACTGTAAGACTTTTAAAGTTATTTAGATCTTGGAGATGAATAAGAAATTAAGGGTCGAGGCTTAATGGTGATGTGTTTGTGTGTCAAGTTGACCAGAGGTCAATTGTACTGGCTAGTTTTGTGTGTCAACTTGACAGAAGCTGGAATTATCACAGAGAAGGGAGCTTCAGTTGAGGAAATGCCTCTATGAGATCCAGGTGTAAGGCATTTTCTCAATTAATGATCAAGGGCAGAAGGTACTGTGTGGGTGGTACCATCTGTGGGCTGGTAGTCTTGGGTTCTATAAGAAAGCAAGCAAGCCAGTAAGTAGCATTCCTCCATGGCCTATGCATCAGCTCCTGTTCCTTGACCTGCTTGAGTTCCAGTACTGACTTCCTTTCGTGATGAACAGCAGCATGGAAGTGTAAGCTGAATAACCCTTTCCTCCCCAACTTGCATCTTGGTCATGATGTTTGTGCAGGAATAAAAACCCTGACTAAGACATCTCATTATTCCAGTGTGGTCCTTTGGGTGCTAGAAAGCAATGTGTGAGCATCTCCTGCCTCTATGAGTAGCTCTTGAAATAAAGAGCTGAACAGAGCAGTAGTGTGCAGAAGAAGCCTCACCAGAGCCACTTCCCCAAAGCCTCCCAGCTCTCAGTGAAGAACTACACTTCCTGAGTTCCTGGCCTGTACTCAAGGTCAGGGATCCTTAGTTTGGAAATGAAGATATCAATAGGATGAGCTTTTACTGCATGGGTGATCCTAAGGGGGCTTGTTGGAACAAACCTGGCATAGTGGAAAGAAGCCCCATGTGTCTGTCCTGGGTGCTGCGGCTCTGGTTGGGACGGGAGACATGTGGGAAGTGGCTGCACATCTTTCCACACAGTCCAACAGCAAGTGCTGGCTGTAGGAAGCCTTGGTGCGAGAGGCGGCCATTCCTTGGGAACACATGGCAGCTGTCTCCATGGGTTCTCTAGCCTGGGTCACCGCAGTTGCTGCAGGGTGCCACAGACAAGTTGCACACCCAAACAGAGTGCAGTTTGGGTTCCCACTGGGACTGGGTCTCGGCGGCTTGGGGCACTGGGCTAGCTGCTTAGGCTTGGGTGAGTGGGTACCGTATGGGAGTGCTGGGAAGCCCTTGGTGAGAGATTAGACAAAGCTCCTTAATTGAGGGCCAGACCCCTCGCTTCCCATGGTGGGTCCAGATGAAGGGACAGTCCATAATTCTTTTCTTTTCTTTTCTTTTTTTTTTTTAAGAATTTACTGAATGAATCTAAGCGTACAAACAGAGATGATATAGCCCCAAAGCAAATGCTTACCAATATGAATCATATTGGCTGTTATTTGACTAGGACTATCACTATGTTTTTGTAATTCTAAGACGTTTATTTTCATCCTGTGGAGAGTGGTGTGGATGTAATTCTACTCCTGTCCCTCTGGGAGAGGCAAGGCTGATATAGTAACTGGGAAGGGATGTGGCTAAGACTAGGTGTCTCATCAACATGGGGATGGCTTGGAGCTGTGTGGCCACGCCTCTACCTGGGGAGGTGTGGTAAGTGACTGTGACCACAGTCAAAAGCCTCCGGGGAGCATTGGCATAATGTTTTCCGGTTATTTGCAGATTGTTCCTCTGGGTCTTTCAGAATTTACACCTGTGCTCAACCGGGTGCCAGACTGCCTGTCACAGATCACTGCCCCACAGGGGCTATAGAATTCATAAAAAGTCACAAAAGTTTTCTCTTCTGTGTATCAAAGCATATGATTCTGAGATTGTTTCCCAGTTTCAGCACCATGTGCACCTATATTCATTTTCTGATTTAAGTCAAAAGGCTAAACCAATAATCTATCAATGCACATGCCTTTTGACTGATCATTGTTTCTTGGTGAAGTCCTTTTTCATTTCAATTGTCTTTTCCATAACTCAGCGTGGCTCAAGTTCTAAGTCCAGTCAAGTCATCCATTTTGAGTTGGCTTTTAATCACATGAGCTAGAGCTTCTGGGAAGACATCACATTGCTGGAGCTTTGGGAGACATAGGAAGATTAGAGATGTATAATTAATTTAGTAAATAAGAGACTTCTGGGAAAACAAGTAAGTGATAATAAAATGACATTTAGAATAGTGTTAGATTTAGGGATGCCTGAAAAGGCTTTATGGAAAAGATATGATTCAGGTAGATTTAAAAACATGTTTTTATTTTTTATGCAGAAAAAAAATATCATATTATAAACAGTGGGTCCCATGTGGCTTTTTAGCCTTTGAGGTTTTAGAATCTTCATTTTGTTTTACTTCCCAAGTTCAAAGTTGTGCTTAGCTTTCAAGATTTACCAATCCAGTCAATCTACAGGTTTGCTTAAATTCCAGAATTTTCACATTTGGCTTAAATTAAATTAAGAATAAATTATGACATTCAAAGACTTTCAAGAACTGGAATTTCTTATGTGTACCCAAGCTTCTCATAATTCTATCATCATATTCATTTGTTTGTGGCAATTTGCTTCCTATTTTTTGGTGTGTGTATGTGTGTGTGTGTGTGTGTGTGTGTGTGTGTGTTATATGCACTTATGTGCATGTACATAGAGTGTTTCTATGCTTGCTGGAGGTTTAGAGTCAGATTTTCTTGTTTTTACTGAAGCACTGCAATCCACTGAGCAATTACGGGAGCTCCTGGAGATGCATCTCTATGACTATGATCCAATGAAGCCAGTTAGTTTAGTCTATACATTGATTAATTTCATTTGACTTTATGGCCATTGTCTGTAGGTCAAATATCTTGCTAATCTGTACTTGCAATGGACAATTAAGATGGCAGGATACAAACTGCTCAATGAAAAGAAATGATCACTGTAATAAATAGTTCCCAGAGAGAAGATAAAACACATTGCAGAAGCAGGCAATAATATTCCTCTTATGGAAGAAGGTCAAACCACAAAGAATTCTAAAATTACTTTCTGCATCGCTTACCAAAGACCATTGTTACCAAGAACCTGAAATTCTATTGAGTATCTTTGCCTTTTGAAAAACAGACTCAAATTCCATGCCTTTAAAGTAATTGGGAGTATCCTGGGAAGATATGATTAGTTTGGAGTGGAAATGGTGTCCAGTCCTTTTTACTAAAATAGATCAATTTAATAAAGGAGTCCTTATGGAAACCTACTTAAGAACATCTATTTATTTTTCTTGTAGTAAGAATAAAACTTTGACCTTTTCTCCCTTCTCTTATTTAATGGCTGGGACCTCCTCCCCATGTGGCTGCCTATGACTCCTACTTCCTTGTCTGCAGTTATGCCTGCCCTTGTGTCATCCTGTCCCCTTGAATGTGGGTAGCACCTGTGACTTGATCATTAACAAATAAACTATTATAGTGATGATATGATGTCACAGAAGAGCATAATTTCTCTTTCTTTTCTAGACTTGATGGATTTAATGACACAAACTGCCATGGTGTGCACTGATCTACGGCGGAATGATCAAGTGGCCAAACCATGAACAAGCAAAAAACAAAAAACCAAAACCAAACAAACAAAAACACAAAACAAAACATAACCAAAAAAAAAAAAAAACAAAAAAAAAAACCCAGCTGCAAGCCAAAAAACAGTTAAGAATAGAGGCCCTGACTGACCCCAATTTATATAGGATTGGAAGAGGATTAATCCACAGTTTAGCCTGAAGGTGAGACATGTGACCTAGATAACATCTTGATATCAGTCTTTTGATAGACTCTGAATCAGGTGAAGGCATTAAACCATAACTGGACTGGACATCTGAGGAGACAAATATGGGTGATTTTAAGCCAGTCTGCATTTGCTTGCTACAGTAATTGGTAAATTATATACTTCCTGTTAGCAGCTGTGAGAGCATTGGTTGCTGCTCTTTTGAGTTATTCCCATGCTTCAGTGGTCTCTTTCACAATTATAAGTGGAAGCAAAAGACTGATCAAATGCTCTGAATATCTTTCTGCAGAACAGGCAACTATGTAGAGTTCTATCACAATGGCTGAAGTTAGAGACTAAAGTAACAAACTGGTGAACAATGAGTTATGAGAACTGAGCTAGAAGGATCTAAGAGCCACTTTCTTATGTCTGAGAGTTAGCAGAAATAGGTATAGTTAATCCCTTTTGTGACATTTATAACAGTTCCTTAAAATGTTCTTCCTGTGACCATGATAGTTTGCCTACTTTTTTATTTTTATTACATTTATTTATTTATTTATTTATTTATTTGCCTATCATTACTTAGTGTGTGTGCATGTGTGTGTATGTGTGTGTGTCTGTCTGTGTCTGTGTCTATGTATCTGTTGTGTGTGTCTATATGTCTGTGATAGCATTCATCTGGAGATCAGAGGACAACTTGCAGACATTGTTTTGCCCCTTCCAGTATGTGAATGAGTCCTGGGGACTGAATTGAGGTAATCAGGTTTGAGGTCAAACGCCTTTGTGCTTTTACCCACCAATCCATCTTGCCTACCACAGCTTTCCTTCTTTCTGCAAGAAGTAGGGGACCACAAAGTCAGCTGGGTCAGCACTTAGTACTATAGCACTTATTCAGAAATTAATAACTGGTAATTTAGGCTTTTCCAACATGTTGCTTGTATAATTCCTTGGTAATTAAAAAATAACTATGTGATTATCCACAAACACTTTTGAAGGACAAGTGCCAACTGTAGTGGCCTCCTGGTTTTATGCTGGTATTTCTAGCTAGTAGTTTTCAGAAGGCTAACAAAGATTATAGGACTTTTTTTTTTTCTATCCTGGAACCCCTTTTGCTTTGTTTTTAGTTTCTTTCCCAAGAGAAAATTGAACATCTGACAAGGGAGCCAAGCAGGAACCCTCTCATATGAGTTTATTTATTGGACCATATTGCCAGGCTCCATGCCTCCATTAGTTAACAGCAAGCTTTTCTGCCTCAGGTTTGTATAGCATATCAAGACAAGAACTTTTTAATATGAAAATAATAAAAAACCAGCCATATGCATAATCCTTGGTGAAATATCATCTATATTATTGGTGATAATATGTCCACTGACAGCAAGGTTTTAATTTTGTTCCCTCTTTTAATATTGTAGAAAGAGAGGACAGGTTTGATTTAAAAAATAAGGAAGTGTGGGGGTTGTCCAATGTCAAATGAAGGCACAATCTTTGTTTATCATCTGATTCCATGAGTATATGAGCTTCTGATACCCTACTATGCTCCAAAAATGATATGCTTACTTCCCTGACTATCACATCAACAAAGCTGCCTCTGTTCACATGGGACAGTGAGAGAATAGGACAAGACAGTAGGAAAATTGAAAGGTAAAATGCCACCTGACGAGAATTAGAATGACTTTTGATCTCAACTATCAGAAAGAAATTCCTACTATACAAAGAAACATAGGTGAAGTCATAGAAGCTTGCTGTTCAGTTACCTGTCAGGTGAAGCTGGAGCAGACTAAATGCTTCAGGCCACAAGCACTTTGACCAGCTATCAGAACACTATTCCTGATGTGTTTTTTGTTCCAAATCTGCATTCTTCAATTTTAACTTCATTTTCCAAACAAAAGGAAAATAAGTTTCCTGGACACATCATGGTGCTATATGTATATGAGGAAATACATATAGTTGGTACATTGCTGAGAAGAATGATGAAGAAAAGATATGGAATAATGATTGAGTATACTTACACACACACACACACACACACACACAGAGAGAGAGAGAGAGAGAGAGAGAGAGAGAGAGAGAGAGAGAGAGAGATTTTTTCTGCTTGCATCCTAACATGTTAAATTTTAAAATACTGTGATGTCATTTAACATACACTTTATTAGTAAAACACCTATTACTGCTTTTGAAATTGGAAAGACATTATTCATAAACCTATTGGCCCTCAGCCTATTGGCTCTGCCTGACATCTTTGGTTAAGCTGTGAAAGGCATTTAGCTACTTGGTAAGGTCCCCATCTGATGCCATTGCTCATAATTTCAGCTTTTTCTGGCTCAGTCTAGAATGGTGGTCTTTCCATCTGGCAGGACAGGGAACAGCAGGTGCCAAACTCTGCTTGAGCATTTTAAAACAACATTGCACATAACATAATTAAGTAGGGATGACTGAAGACATAGAGTTAAGTCTACAGAGAACCTAAATGGCTCATCTTTGCATTCTTAGGGTAGAAAATGAGGTTTATGACAAATATGAAACTACAGCAATCATTCAGATTCCACAAACTACTAAGTATCCTTTAGAACTATTTGGTTTAATTTTTGACACTTTATTCATTATTGATTGTTAAAGTAATCTGCATTCACAAAACTGAGGAAATATAATAGGGGTTGAGCTTCTATAGCTTAGTGGCAGTGACCACAGCCACAGCATTGCTTTGTAGGGTCCTTTCTGCACATCTTGAAGCCATGCATCCACTGCACCAATCTCAGATATTGGCTTCTGGTTGTTCTCACTGCCATCTTTTTTCTTTGCTGAATTACTTCTTATAGTTTCTACTAGGAGAATCCCTTGTGGTGAGGCTGGAAAATTAGACTATATCTTTCCAAAGACTGTATTTCTGGTGGCATTTTGGTTGTGGATTTCCTTGGTTGATCTTTACCTCTACTCTCAGTGAGACACCTGTGCTTACTTGTCATTCCTTCTGGTGCAGCTATGTTTTGGTTTTCTTGGTTTTTCTCATTTGACATTTCAGTTTCTCCAATTCTTTGAAGAAACAATTCAAAACAAATTAAATTTTTATTGCATGTCAGAGGACAATGCATCTGTGCTGGTTCTTCTTCTTCTTCTTCTTCTTCTTCTTCTTCTTCTTCTTCTTCTTCTTCTTCTTCTTCTTCTTCTTCTTCTTCAACTTGACCAAAACCTAGACATATCTCAGAAGAGAGAAGTTCAGTGGGGGAATTGTCCCTATGATATTGGCCTATTGGTTTTTGAGGGACATTTCTTGATTGATGTATGATGGAAAGCCAGCTGTGGGCAGTGTCATATCTAGGCAAGTGTCCTGGAATATTTAAGAAAACAGGTTGAGCAAGCCATAAAGAAAAAGCCAGTACGTGACACCCGTCCATGGCTTCTGCTTTAATTCCTGCTTCTAGGTTCCTGTCTTGGCTTCTTGCAATGGTTAGCAATAACATTTAAGCTACAACAAACTCTTTCCTAACTCAAGTTACATTTCGTAATCATCAGCACTTTATCATAGCAAAGGAAAAACACATGAGGACAGCATTTCTCACATGATAGGCCAGTGATTCATGTGAGTCCTCTCAGCACATTATCTATCCTTTCACACAGCCTAGGGTTGTAAAATCTATAAAATAAGGGTTATTGATTTATATACAATGATATTTAGACATTTTAAGGGTACACTTTAAATTTTCTTTCTTTTCATTGTATGTTTGCAGGGTAGGCTGTTGGTTCATGTTCATCCCTCTCCCTCTCCCTCTCCCTCTCCCTCTCCCTCTCCCTCTCCCTCTCCCTCTCCCTCTCCCTCTCCCTCTCCCTCTCCCTCTCCCTCTCCCTCTCCTCCCTCTCCCTCTCCCTCTCCCTCTCCCCCTCCTTCTTCTTCCTTTCCCTCTCTCTCTCTCCTCTCCCTCTTCCTCTTCTGCCCTTCCCTCTCTCTCTGTAAATGTTGAAGCCAGAGATCAACTTTGGATGCCATTCCTTAGGAGCCATCTCCTTTCCCCCCCCAAAAAATTTTTTTTTCACTGAGACCTGATGATCTCACTTATGCTATCTAGTTAGTCCCCAGGGATCTGCCTGTTTCTACCTCTCCATTAGTTGGAATTCAAGGATGTGCTAAAACACGCAGCTTTTTATGTATGCACTGGGGATTAGACTTAGGTCCTCTTGCTTATTTGGTAAGCATTTCACCAATTGAGTTATATATTTCTCTGATCCCTTTAGCTTTTCTCCTTTTCTTTTTCTACCTTGTCTTCTTTGGTGTTGGAGATGGAACCAAGAGTCTTCATCATAGTATATAAGAAATATAGCATTCTATGCCTTATATAAATTTGATTAATTTTGACAAATAGATGTTGATCACTCCTACAGTCATGATATAGCCTCCTCAAGTTTTTTAGGAACAATGAATACTTTAACATTTCCCTAGCAATTATTCATGTATCCTTTCTAACCCATACTTATTTGACCTTTGTATACTATCCTTGGCAATGTGTCTATAAAACATTGTTTCATTTTTAAGAGTCAGTTGGATAAATTATGAAAATAATCTTTGTTAAAAGTGCAAAATTTTGAAACTATTTGTATTTGTTTGTATATGTGTGTGTGTGTGTGTGTGTGTGTGTTTATTCTAAGACATAGCGTGTGGAGGTCACAGTACAACTTGCAGAAATCAGTTCTCTACTTTCACAGTATAGGGAATGGGGACCACACTCCAGTTATCAAACTTGATAGCAAACACTTTATCTATTGGACCATTCCATCAGCCACATTGTTATATTTGTATATGACTTTTATTATACATGTTTTGTAAATTGTCTTTCCATCTTGAGGTTCTATTTTCTAAACATTATTTGTGAAGTGAGAAATTAGAAATTAATTTTGATGCACATCACATATGGGCTGTTTAATATTGTCCACTGTGCATCAGCACTCATTTCTTATTATAGCACCTCTTCTACTCTTTACTGCTGTAGCAGTAGTGTTCTGTTCACCACCATGATTGATAACAATACTTATTCAGGAAAGTATTATAAGTTCCCATATTATTATGCTGTTAGCTGTCATAAAGTGGATTGTTCATTATGTAGACATTTTTACATTTTACTGTTTTCACCAGGATGCATAAGAAACACAGTCTAGACCTTATAAACTTTTTTCTTTTTTCTTTTTTTATTAAACTAAATAAACTTTATTTTAAAATATACAACTCATTTTTAAGTCATTAAAATAATTTATAATAGTTAAATGTCTCTTAAATATACATGATACCTTCAGAAGCTAAAAGTAATATGCACTCAACTAGTTTTTACAATCTACTTGGAACATTAAGCAAGGTAGAAGTAGAAAAAAATCTCTTATGAAGTCCTCTATGAGTGGAAATAGTGACAAGGTCCCGATTAGACAGAAACTGTTCCATCTCCAAGGGAGAATATGCAGCATAAATCTGGCTTCATAGAATGAATTGGGTAGCATTCCTTCTGTCTCTATTTTGTGGAATAGTTTGAAGAGTATTGGTATTAGATCTTCATTGGAGGTCTGATAAAATTCTGTACTACATCTACATGGTCCTGGGCTTTCTTTGGTTGGGAGATTATTAATGACTGCTTCTATCTCTTTAGGGGTTATAGGACTGTTTAGATGGTTTATTTGATGCTGATTTAATGTTGGTATTTGGTATCTGTCTAGAAAATTATCCATTTCATCCAAATTTTCCAGTTTTATTGAATATAGGCTTTTGTTGTAGGATCTGATTGGAATTTTTTCAGTTTCTGTTGTTCTATCTCCCTTTTCATTTTGTTAATTTGGATACTGTCTTTGTACCCTCTGGTTAGTCTAGATAATGATTTATCTATCTTGTTGATTTTATCAGAGAACCAGCTCCTGGTTTGGTTGATTTTTCCATCGTTCTTTTTGTTATGAACTTTTTTTTTTAAGGGTAAAACATAGATCAACTTTTCCCCTGTAACTCACCCTTTTTACTTGGCATCTTGAAATACACACACACACACACACACACACACACACACACACACATATATATATATGATAAACCCTTAAAATTGTTCAAATTACCCAAATTCTTCCGGATAGTAACACTTCTGGGTAGTAAGCTAATCAGGTGTATTGATTTCAATACAGGGTCAGAAAAGGTTAAATAGCTGAAAATCTCCAGGAGCAGCAGAATCAGGGGAAGGACAATGGGTACAGATATAGGAGGTTTAAAACTGTCTTTTTTTAAAATATGGCAATTTTCTTGAGAAATAGTAGAAATTTTGAAGAATGAAGAAGGGAACTCCATGTGTTTTAGAGGGAGCCATTGATGAGAAGCCAGTTAATGGTCCTTGCTGACCACTGGAACCAAAACATTAGCAATTTTGGTATCACTTATTTGCAGAATATTCACAGATAGCCATATAGGCAATCTATCAGATGTGTATAGGTATTCTGAGAGAACTCATAAATACTTGTTTAAAATCCCAGATTTGGTGTTTTGGATCTGTCTGTAGGAGGAAAGGGGTCTTTGTAGTCAGATCAGGGAAAACCCTTCCTCTACTGCTTCAGTGTCTCCTAACTCACAAGTGCTTCAGGTTAAGTAGTAATGAATATCTCAGACCACAGGACTTCCCTGGGGAAAAAGATCATAGATATAAGAAGCAGAGACATTGTAGGGAATTAGAAAATCATCTAAAATGATCTTAGAGGGATATTTTAAATTTAGTGAGTGAAAATGCTACTTTAGAAAATCAAATGAAGATATTTTATAATTTATACGTTTAGATGATAAAATCATTTTAGAAGCAATAAAATCATTAAAATTAAAAGGAAGTAAGTAGTCGGACAACATGGAAAATGAAATAATACAAAAGCTCACAGGAGAGGAGATGGAATAATAAAAGCAGAATAAAGATCAGTTGTTTTAAGGTTTTAGTAAATGTATTATAGTGTGAACAGTATAAATACAGAGAGGATTTATTACTGAAATGGTTTGCAGAAGCATAGACTGTAAGTCATGCAGGATCAGTTTGACACAATGAGAAAAAAGCCAATATTTAGCATTATTGTGAAATTTCCATTAATCATACATCTTGAAAGACAATTTGTTATTGAGCAGGATTTCATTCCTACTAAGGATTGAGACCTAGTCAGGCTGGGTGTGCGGCAATCTCTGGGCCAGTATAGGCCAGATTCAGCACACAGGCAGTCAAACAGAGCAAAGTATCATCATTATCATAAACAACAACTACAACAACAACCAAACAATAGAACTAAGTTTACACACAAAGTATTGGGGTGGAAGGAGAACCCTTGAGACAGTGGTGAGAAACATCCTACTGAAAATATTTGTCAATAAACTGTGGAGCCAAGGGATAGAAGAAGCCAGCTTTCAGCATAGAGAATCAAGACCTATAATTTTAGTACACACTGAAAAATAAGTAATGGAAGACACGCATGCATGCGCGCACGCACACACACACACACACACACACACACACACACACAAAGAAAACTTTTGATAATGGAGAGGAAGGTTATTAAAGGGGCAACTAAATATGTAAAAAAACGTTCTAAGACTTCTGCTATAGACCAAGACCAAAGGTAACCAGTGCAGACTGAAGAAGCAGACACCACTACTGAGAAGCCCTGAAAAGAAGCACTCAGGATATTGAAGCAAAAACTTGCAAAAGATTTTATAAATTAGTGTGTGTGTGTGTGTGTGTGTGTGTGTGTGTGTGCGTGTGTGCGTGTGTGTGTGTAGAGGTGGGTTTAAGAGTGTGAAGTGGTTAACCTTTATTTCTCTTGAGAAAATAAGGTTTAAACTTTCACATATTAGAGAAGTATTCTACCTTTGAGCTACAACCTGACCCTTTAAAAATTTAGTTTTACCCATCTTAGAAAGGATCTCTGAATTCCCCACATGGGTTTCCAATGTGCAAACCTCCTGTTTCATCCTAAAGAGTTTGAGAGATACAAGGATGTGTAACATTACTTAATAATAGCTAATTTGTTACTTTATTTCTGTTATATATCTCAATGACTTTTATGTCATTGCTAGCCATTATCAATAGAATATATATATATATATATATATATATATATATGTATATGATGTATTTTTCCCTCTTAGTATATATAACAATTCTTTCGCAGTCACCCAAATTGTTCTATAGAAGGTTGCAACACAAGCTTACTTATTTGAAGTTACAGAGTTTAACAAATAGTTTTTATGTAGCAGGGTCAAAATTTCTTAGTGTAGACGTGATGATGGAACAGGTTAGATTAACATTTTCAAGAGGATATTTGGGACAGGCAATTAATCCATGAAAACACCAGCTGGAAAAAGACATCCCTGTCCTTTCTGCTCCATTGAAGAACTGTATTAAATGACATATGTGTGTCCATGTTTTGAGGTTAAGGAGGAAAAGGAGGACATTTTTATTAAAATAAAAATAGAAATAACTTAAACATATTGATATAAACTATCCATGGCTAGTTATTAGTTGATGAGAATGTTTTAATTACTGTGCTTTTGTTTGTTTGTTTGTTTGCTTGTCTTCAAAGAAAACCCCTCATACAGCTGTTGTGCTGGAAGGGAATGCAATAACTTGGTAACACTGCAGAACTGTTTACTTAGACATTTGTTACAAGAGTAAGATTTCAAACCATGTACTGGCAGTTGCCAGTGAGTTGTGGCTTGAATCTCATCAAACAAAGGTTTTAATTGCCAGGTGAATTTTCCTTATTTCAAGGTTTTACTAAATCCTATTGATCTGAACATAAATTTCCAATCAAAAGGGATCAATTGCTTCTGATTTTTTTTTTATACTTAAAAATTCCTACAATATTCTTAAAGATTAAGAAACAGAATTAAATTCACTGCTTGAGGATGTCTGCTTATTGCTATTATAAAGACTCAGGGAAAGTTTTTCAATGGAGAAGGAAAAATGACTTTATTCCCCCAAGATAAAAAGAAAATAAATTGTTGGAGTTAAAACATAAAATAAAAGGAGGCTTTTTAAACAGATGGAGAGATAATCTTAAAAAGGGATTAGAGAACAATGTCAGAAACTCAAGAGTAAGTACAGTGTGATTAAAAAAAAAATTAAAAGTTGATTGCAGTAGCAAGAGAGATGACAGTTGATGCTAGCATCAACTTGTTTGTTATTTAAGCACAAGGACCTAAGTCTGCATCATTAACACCCATGCTTAAGATTAAAAAAAAAATCTAAGCTACACTGCATGCTTTTGTAATACGAAATCTGAGGAGTCAGAGACAGGCAGATACCTTTAGCTCCCAGACATACCAGCTCAGTTGATTCTGTGATCTCCTGATACAAAGAGAGATACTGTCTCAAAAAAAAGTACAAACGTGTCACACAACGTTAATGTAAAAATTTAGTTCAGTTGCACTGTGTACTCTGAAATTTGTTTTTCTGTTGTATTGATATATACATGTGTATACAGAGAGAGAGAGAGAGAGAGAGAGAGAGAGAGAGAGAGAGAGAGAGAAAGAGTATTTCAGTAATAAAGAAAGACAGAGGACACAGGATCCAGATTGGAGCTCTTCAAATTGAGTGAAAGAATAATTTTTTTCCTCTGTCTTTTCTGTACATTTTTAGGTAGAGGAAAGATATAACAACTTTCAACTTTTGTTCTGGTGTTAAAAACTAGACTCTAGTTTGGCTAAAAGATTCTTACTGTTTGCTTATTTGCTGAACTCTAAGTATTTATCATTATTCTTAGTAATAAAATTATTATTGGGAATAATATAAGATTATATGGTGTGATGGTTTGAATATGCTTGGCCCAGGGAGTGGCATTACTAGGAAGCATGGCCTTATTGGAGTAGGTATGCCACTGTGGGCATGGACTTTAACAAGTCTTAGCTGCCTGGAAGCCAGTCTTCTCCTAGCAGCCTTCAGATGAAGATGTAGAACTCTGAACTCCTCCTGCACCATTCTTGCCTGGATGCTGCCATGCTCCCATCTCGATGATACTGAACTGAACCTCTGAACGAATAAGTGAACCCCAGTTAAATGCTATCCTTATAAGAGTTGCCTTGGCCATGTTGTTTGTTCACAGCAGTATAACCCTAACCAAGGCATATGGGAATCTTGTATAATTCATCCTGATAACACTCAATTCCTATTTCTCCCGAGTCCATACTCCTCCCACCCTTGTAAACTCCACACATACCAAGTAAATTTGTGTTGCCATATATTCATTGGAACATGACAGAAGTCCCAGTGGCCAGCCCCATAATGATAACTGAGTCCTTTCCAATACCCCCTCCAGAAACCAACAACTGTGAAGAGCTATAATCTAACATCACATTTTTAAGAATTCTCCTCAATGGCTTCTTGTCTAGACTGTTAATTTTGTTTGTAGAGGTTGGAGGGTTGTTGCAGAAATCTTCAATGTATCTCATTCTCAATTATGAGTCTGTATTAATCCATACTACTGCAACAAATGTTTCATGCATCATCATCATCAGGGGCCACAAACATCCACATAGTTCCAGCACAGATCACAGATATCACTATGACCTCCTGTGGTGTCAGAGACCACAAACATAAATATGGTCTCCTATGCAGCCCTGGTCGTAGATATCAATATGATCTCCTTCAGCAGCACAGATCATGGACATGTACATGGACCCCAGTGTCATTATGGACCACAGACATCAACATGGTCTCAGATGGTAGCATAGGTCATAGAAATGCCATAAGTCTTTACGTCCTGTCTTGGTTCGGGGTATATAGTGCCACCCAAAATTCCAGAGATACATGTGTGCATTGACAACGTGCATGTAGAATATGGAATTACTGAGAATTGAGAAGCACCTTGGGCAAAATTAGACAGTTGTTTACATGCAGGAAAATGTACAGTTTTACATTGTATGCATCACTGCCACATATGACTTAGGAATGAGGCAAGTTATGTTCAATATCTAGATTTGGATGGTTTCATAAAAACAAACCTCTGCTGGTTAAAGAGTTTTTTACTATAATGGAACTGATTTTCAGAGACTGGTTTCTCAAGGACACAGCTGTGTGAGTCTTATTCTATGCTCCTTTTCACCATTGGGAATGATTAAAGAAGAAAACTGTGACTGCAAAGCACATGGGACGATGCAAAGATCCCCTATCTATTTCTTGAAAGTCTAAGGAGATATTTGAGGTCTAGTAAGAGCATTTGTGTAGACTTATTATGAGGTATAATCTTTCTTTTCAGTGAAAAGTCCCTGAAAGAATTAGTAGTTCAGTGGCATCAATATCACCTTTCCCTCTCTTGTCCCTTTCTCTTCTTCTCTTCTATCACAGTTTCCATTTCTGTTGTTTCTGTTCCTTTGAGACTTCTTTCACTTACCTCTTGCATTATAAAAATTTATACTACTTTACAAGTATTAATAAGAGTAGGTATAGGTTGAATAGTAAAGAAGTCATAAAAATGAAATATTTAAAATGAACTGGCACAGAGTAGATAAGGAAAACTGATGACACTTTATTGGGTGTCAAACTAGTCAGCTTGCTGTTATTACAATAAATACTTGAGAAAAATCTACTCATAAACATAAACATTTCACTTGACTAAGATTTGGATGTTGTAGACCATGATAATCTGGTCTCTTGTTCCTAGATTATGGCAAGGCAACACTCAATGTCAGAAGCTTGCAGAGGAACAAACTCACATAGTTTTTGGTCATGAGCAAGGAGGAAAGGGAAGGGTGAGGTGAACAGTTCTCCTCAAATAATTGTCTTGTAGTAGCCTTTGGGCTCCCACCAGACTCTGCTACTTAAATGACTACTTAGTACCATTAGAGTTACACACAATGGATTAATATTTAGCATGCCAATATTTGGAGAACATTTATAGTGGAAAGTGTAGCTGCCCTGATATTTTTCTTACTAAATTTTTTCCTACTGAAATAACCTAGAATGCTCATACAGTTCACAATGTCCATTTGTCTACTTTTTCCACATTATGGCCTCTACAGATATCTCTTTGAAAGTAATCCCTGTGGGTCTTCCTTCTCCTGGGGTGGGGGACATTGACCACTGGCCTGCAAGGACAAAGGGAGCAGAAGTGGCAATTAGGGTTGGATAGGCTGTACCTGTGGATGGACTTCTGGAGAGTGATGCAGTGAGATTCCTGTAGTACATTGTTCCAAGAGTATGGTATATAAATGCTTTAAGGTGTGGATGGAAAGGGCTAATTGGTCACAACATCATGAGGGTAGGAAGGGTTGATTGCTTATAATGCAGCATTTAATTATCATGCATGCAGAAAGCCAGAGCAGAATTTGTATGCTGAGTTAAGCTGCTCTGCACAAGGCCATTCTTCATGTAAGGCCTGCAACCTGTGTTCCAAAAAGCTCTTTAAACGAAGTAAGCAGAGACAGGGAAGCCCTGCTCAGAAAGGAAGTCTTCCATTTCTTTGCCTAGCTCATGACTGGATGGTCAAGTGGGATTGTTACCTTAATAGCAGGGTTCTCCAGCAAAACTCACTTTTTACTCTGTATTTCATGTTGACAATAACTACACTAATACTAAACTTAGTAAACTCTTTTAGCAACAATATTGATATGTGGGTAATAAAATACTTGTTCAACCATATTCATTGCTGCTCTATTTATAATAGCCTGAAATTGGAAATAACCTAAATGTCCTTCAACAAAGGAATGGATAAAGAAAGTATAGAAAATTTACACAGTGCAATATAACATAATCATCAAAAAATGACATAAAATTTTCAGGCAAATGGATGGACATAGAAGAAGATTATCTTGTATGAGTTAACTCAGACTCAGAAAGACAAATATGGTATGTATTCTATTATGTGGCTAATGGCATTAGTCAATAATAACCAAGCTACAAAACATAGAAACATGGAGGGTAGGTACAGAGTAATAGGGTAAGGGAGTAGAGGAAACATATATCTCCTGATGATAGGGAAATGGAATAAAAAATTATGGATGTAAGAATGGGTGGGGGCTAGAATTGGAAGGATCAAGTAGGGGAGGAGGAGGAGAGGATGTTGAAGGAGGAAATACAGGGAAAAACAGCTAAAATTAAGGGTCATTTGAGGGTGATATGAAAACCTAATATGATAGAGGCTTCCTAAAATGTATCTATCTATCTATCTATCTATCTATCTATCAATCTGTATGAAGGTGTTCTAAATTAAAGTGCTAAATAGTGGAGGTAACAGACTACCAACTGACCATCTCTTGTCACCAAATAAAGCTTCAAGTTGTGCTGAGTTATATTTAACTGAGTTGCTAGCCAAAGAGTTCTGATGGGAGTCTGCTAAGAACACTGGCTTTTGCTGAGAATATAGGTTGCTTTCCACAATCTTACAGCAAGGGCCCATTACTGAAGACAACATGTATACAATTCATTGAATATGTAGAAGTTGAACTGGTTCTTACATAGAGCTTTAACATATATAGTACTCCATTTTTATTATAGGAAAGTACTCTTCAAGCTACAAATGAAGAAATACAAACACCAACCATGCCACAAACCCTTTGATATACAATGGCAAATATGCTAGGGTAATAGTGGCACAAAGCTTGTAGGAATAACATATCAACATAACATAACAATAACATAACATTGTTGTCCTAAAAAATATGTTGCAATAAAAAAATTCTCTAATGACAGTCTGCTATACTCTTTGCTCTGTGTCTTATTCAGCACTAATCAGAGAAGCTTCCTTCTGTAGCAGATAAGAACAGATAACAGGG
The DNA here is from genome assembly GCA_019843965.1 of Rhynchomys soricoides. Taxonomy (NCBI): domain Eukaryota; kingdom Metazoa; phylum Chordata; class Mammalia; order Rodentia; family Muridae; genus Rhynchomys; species Rhynchomys soricoides. The sequence continues at coordinate 1,434,761 of JADRCH010000226.1, read as the reverse complement.
ACCCACATCAAGACATTGTACACACACACACACACACACACACACACACACACACACGAGAGAGAGAGAGAGAGAGAGAGAGAGAGAGAGAGAGAGACCTTGTAACACTGAGCCTTAAATGGGATGTCTCTATCAAATACCTCCTCTTAGAAATCCATGGAAGGGAAGGCAGAAAGAGTGTAAGAGCCATAGGGAATAGAGGAGACCAAGAGGATCAAGGACTTTTAATTCAACAGAGCAAAGTTCATATGTATTCACAGAGATTGAAGCAGCATGCACAGTGTCAGCACAGGTCTAGACCAGGTCCTTGTGTATATATTATGCCAGTTTAGTGTTTTTATAGGATTTCCAGGTATCTCAGTGAATGTGTTTCTTATTCTTGTACTTTTTTTTGACCTCTTTTTCTTTTGATGTTTTGTCCCATCCATCTTTGATAAGATAGTTTTTGTCTTACTATATTTTATTATTTATTAGCTATTATAACTCTATTCTTTTCTAATAAGAGACAGAAAAAGAGTGGAGGTTGAGAGGAAAGGTGTAGGCCAGTGAAAGGCATCTTGGTTCCTGGTCGAGCACAGCTTGAAACCCAGGTGACTCTGAAGGAAAGGAAGGAGTTTTGCCATGCTCCTGGACACTAGGCTCTTGACACAAGACTTCAGCCTTCCGTAGATTTGTGGCCATCAGTCATGTAAGGGCAATGACACAATCCCCTTCACAGGTAGAGGAAATGAGCTCTGGTCATGAAGCCTTAAGACAGATCTCCATTTTAATGAGGTACCTGAAAGCCTGAAGGCTTAGCCAATAAACTCCCCTTCCCAGACACTCCTCCCTGCAAAAGGTGTTTAACCTCAGGCCCGCCCCTGAGAAGTGGGGTTTTACCCATCCACTTTCTGCCATGATAATAAATTCCTTAAAACCATGGACTGTCTCTTTTCACCGGAATCTGCCATGTGTTGCCATAGAGAAGGCCTTCACCTATAGAGCCATGTCTAATCTCCTGCACAAGGTCTCTCTGTGTTCCCAGCCACGGCCATCAAGCCAACTGCCTGTTCTCAATCTCTGCAGGACCCAGTTGGAGATCCCCCCTCTCTTTCCCCTTGGCCCTGGGCTAGATCCAGCCCACAAAGCCCCCACTCCTTTCTCAGCTCTTCTGTGGCATCCAGAAGTGCCTGGGTGCCCAAGAACCTGAGAACCAGACAGCCCCCGCCTCTCTGCAGGTTCTGGGACACCAGAGCCAGCCCCGGCATCCAGGAGCCCTCAGACTACACTCCCCAACACCCAGAGCAGTGCCCTGCGGCTTCCCAAAGCCTGACACCTGCCAGGCCAAGGTGTATGGTAAGTGTAGTCAAATATCTTGCATCTTGCCTCCCCAAGCAGTCCAAGTACTCTGGTGGAGCAGATTCGAGACACTCCATTAGCCTTACAGAACAGGGTGGAGAAGAAGTAGGGTAAATCATATCAGGATAGATTGTAGGAAAGAAGAATCCATTTTTAATAAAAGGCAAACAAATAAAAGAAAAAAATCATGGAATATCAATAGATACAGGAACATCATAAAATGAGAAATTTATACTGGCACTTTTTTGTTTGGAAATGTCAGGATCATAGAAGAAACAAATGAAAGGAGAGTTAGGAAGACTTATGAAAGCTTAGTATGATTTTTTGTTGTTGTTTTTTTTTTGTTTTTGTTTGTTTTGTTTTTTGTTTTCTGAGATAAGGTTTTTCTGTGTAGCCCTGGCTGTCCTGGAACTCACTCTGTTAGACCAGGCTGGCCTCGAACTCAGAAATTTGCCTGCCTCTGCCTCCTGAGTGCTGGGATTAAAGGCGTGCACCACCACTGCCCAGCATGGATCAGATATCACTTAATGGTGTTCATTTATTGATTATCACTTAATGAAATTCAAGTGGATGGAATGCTTTCTAAATATCCAGTAATCATGATTTTGTGTTTTTTCCATCTGAAGTGATAGGGACCAGAGTGTTGGGAATGATTAGATCCTAGAGTATTCTATGCATTATGAGAGAAGTGTTTTGAGAGGAATATGACTGCATACAGCTTTTAAAACATTCCTTTGCCCTCAAAATTAACATTGACAAGAAGCATATTTTCAAAGGGAATGAATCCTGTTTACAGATATTTCTCTATGCTTTTAGGCCAATGAGAATCAAAATTATATTGTTGATTATTTTCAGAGTAAATTTTGAAATCAACCAAAATAATCATAGCAAAAAATGGCTTATCTCTCTATACAACATAACAAACATCTCATTTGGTTCACTATGACATTCTCTCCCATTGTTCTTCACTGAACCACCCCTCTTGTGAAATTCTGCAATAGCTTTAATTTTCACAAAGAAAAATATTTAAGCAGAGATGTAGTTTGTCATAATTGGCTTTAATCCTTCTGGACAGAAAAAAATGAATTGTTAAGCTGAAATTAATGTTCTATAGCTTCATTTGAAGAAAAAACAAATGAACTTTCAATATTTGCTAATAACTATCAAGATGATAAAAATATCTGACATTGTGTGTTGTAGTATCTCAAAATTACACAAATACAGTGATGGATCTTAGTTATAGCAAATGAGTACCTGTAATACATGGCCAAATATAATGCATCTGTGCTGGCTTTTGAATTTATTCTGAGACCTTTTCTGTCACAGTCTTCAAAAGGCTGCACCTCTATCATGCTTAAATCATGTGACAGCAATGTCATCTTTTCCTTTAACAGACAGTGAAATGTCACTGCTAAATCACTACCCTCATCACCTCAAATAACTCAAAGTATGCCTGTCAAAGTGCAGAAGTGAGTTCGTAAGATTACAAATAGGCTGATCTTCACTCATCTTGGGAAACTGTAGAGTAATAAGCAGACAAGCATCCATTCTAATGTCAGGACAAGAGAGCAGGTAGCTTTGAGCAGTTTGAAGATGCTGTTCATTCAGATTCAGAATTGCATTAAGTCGCATGCTTCTTCTGGTTCATAATAATTTCTATTTAGCATATATATTTATGTTTATATATACTACCATATGTCTTGTATGTACTAGGTTCCAGTCATCCGTAATTCTCCTGTTCTTTTACAGCTCTGGGTAATATAAAAGTAATGTAATAATATTTCTGTCAGATATTCAAACACATCACATATACTTGAACATTAAAACCATACCTCTAAAATGGTATGTGCTTCATTCCAGAACCATAAAATTAATCCTTCATTAAGAATTTATTACCTATATCTTGGCAGCCTCTGTCAAAGAACAGCCATTTAGACCTTTTGTATTAAATCAACCAGCATCCAGAATAGAATCATCCATTGTCTTCATTGATGTAATTTAGAACAATAGGAAATTGAATAATGCTGTAACCAGTTCTTTGTACTATATGTGAATCATCCTTAAACCAGAATACCAATAATTAACTATGCCAAATGCATATATCTCTGTTTTTTATTTTATTTTTGAGGCAAGTTCTCACTATGTAGTTCTGGCAGGCCTAGAATTCACTAGGTAGACCAGGCTTCCATTTAACTGATGTTTTAGACTCAGGCTTGCCTGAAACTTACTGCGTATACCAGGATGACCTGGAACACATGAATTTCCAAGTGGCTTCACTTTTTCTGTGTGTGTGTGAACAAAAGTGCTTGCTCAACTACATGCAGTTCTTAGTATTTTCTTAGCATACTTTTCTGGTTAAAGATTTTGCTAAATTTCAGAATGAATTTCAGAACAGTTTCTAAAAGTCACTGGCTTTTCTGTTGGTAAACATTTCCTTGTTTCAGAAGCCAAAACCTTTTGCTATTCTGGTTGAATGTATATTATAGCAAATGAAAGAATCATGTAGCTGAATATGCCTTTTATGCCAGAGATTCCATGCAAGTTTTCAGTTCTTTAGCCAATAAATAAATCAATTCCACTGAAAAAGAGAATTCAATAAGAAAATCCTTTGCTATATAACTGTAATTACAGATGAGCAATTTTCTTTATAGAAAAATGGCATATGAATAGTAACCTCCTTATAGATCATCCAACAGAACATAAAATAGCTATGCAAACAAAAATGACTGCATAATCATTATCCTTTTCTATAGATATTCACCAGGGTAAGATTTGAATATTCTGTTTACCTAATTAAATCATAGTGATATATCTTCATTCTAATATACATTTAAGAAGAGAAAAATCATTGTATATATTGGCTACAGCAATAATTTAAAAATTGTGTCTTTCCTCAGCACATTGATTCAATTATTAAAGTTTCCATTTGTGAGATTGCTTAGGAGTATTGAACTTATCTGTCCTCAATGTCTTTGGTATAGAAACCACATTCTCACTGACTAGGATACCAATTTAATGACCTCATTTCCAATGCCTCTATTGTGTTGATTCTATTTGAACATTGCCTGGTATTGTTGAATTTGTCTGACAAACATAGAGCTGTTTGCTACAGAGCAAGCTATATTTCATATATTTTATTATCCTTCCAAGTCTGTTTTAACTCTTGATGTACAATTAAAAATCATCTAAAAATTCTGTGTTTTGGTTGGAATTCAAATGTTGAAGGTGAAAAGAAATTGTTTTATTTATATAGTAATTAAATGAGAAGATTTAGTATCCTAAATAAGTTACCGAATTTTCCATTTAAATCCTAGCAATATTCAGCTTAACATTCAAGTCAGGAGACATACTTAGCATGGTTGCTAGCACCTTTTTCACACCTGTGTAGCTCTTTAACTGTTTCAATACATTGTCATTTTACAGAATTCCAGAACTACTTTCTGACAGCACTAGGGCTTGGTGCAGATCAGGCATACAAACAGAATTAGTTACGCACTTCACAGGGGCATGTAAAAAAAACTTTTTAAAAAGAGTGTGAGAAAGAGAAAACAAACCTAGAATTGAAATCTCATTATAAACAATATTTCAACAATATGTAGCTATTTTCCATACTTTGAAATTTACACAATTAGATAATAAAATTAAGTAGAATATGTTAATTCACTCATAGTTTTCAGATTTTTATTATAATTTTTATTATAATAACTATTCATGCTTCATTTAGACTTGACTGCTTTTGGGGGAGGAGATCCAGCTCTATTTAATGTTGAAACACTTTACGGAGGAATATTAATTTAGAATCCATTGACCCAGGTCTAGGGGTTTGGTGAACTTACTTAGTTGTGTGAATCATAGTGTTTTTATATGACAGAGTATATTGTCATAATATACTCTGTTCAAGTTCTCGAAAGAGCTCAGATAGCAAAGGCTTTATGACATTTGCTCATCATTGACAGGATTTATTGTTGTGATGACAATAATAAGCCATACTAATACAAGCTTCATAAATCCAACAGCCTCTTAGCATCACAAAAAATCAGACTATATCCTTTTTTTCATATTTTATTTACATTTCAAACGTTTCCCCATTTCCAGATCTCCCCTTTGGAAATTCCCCATTTCCTCCCCCCTCCCCTTGCCACTATGGGGGTATTCCCCCACCCACACACTCATCCACTCTCGTCATCCCTCCATGGCATTCTGCTATACTGGGGGATCTAACACCCTCAGGCCCAAGTGCCTCTGCTCCTCCTGATGTCTAACAAGACCCTCCTCTGCCGCATATGTGACCAGCACCAAGGGTCCCTCCATGTGTATTCTTTGGATGGTGATTCAGTCTCCGGGAGTATCGAGGGGTCAGGCCACTTGCCACTCTTGCTCCCTCCCTGGGACTGCAAACTCCCACAGCTCCTTCAGTCCCTTCTCCAAGTCTTCCATCTGGGATCTCACACTTAGCCCTATGGATGCTGCTGAGTGACTCTTGGATATTTCAAACTTTTGGGCTAATAACCACTTATCAATGAGTATATACCATGTTCATTATTTTGTGACTGTGTTACCTCGCTCAGGATGTTATTTTCAAGTTCCATCTATTTGCCTGTGAAGTTCATGAAGAAATTGTTTTTAATAGCTGAGTAGTATTCCATTGTATAAATATACCACATTTTTCTGTATCCATTCCTCTGTTGAGGGACATCTGGGTTGATTCCCATTTCTGGCTATTATAAATATGGCTGCTATGAACATAGTGGAACATGTGTCTTTATTACATGTTGGAGCATCTTCTGGGTATATGCCCAGGAGTGGAATAGCTGGGTCCTCAGGTAGTATTATGCTCATTTTTCTGAGGGTCCGCCAAAGTGATTTCCAGAGAGGTTGTATCAGCTTGCAATTCCACCAGCAATGAAGGAGTGTTCCTCTTTCTCCACAACAACGCCAATATCTGCTGTCACCTGAGTTTTTGATCTTAGCCATTCTGACTGGTATGAGGTGGAATCTCAAGGTTGTTTTGATTTGCATTTCCCTGATGACTAAGGAAGTTGAGCATTACTTTAGGTGCTTCTCAGCCATTCGAGTTTCCTCAGATGAGAATTCTGTTTAGTTCTGTTCCTCATTTTTTGATAGGGTTATTTGGATTTCTGGAGTCTAGATTATTGAGTTCTTTGTACACGTTGAATATTAGCCCTCCATAGGACATAGGAATAGTAAAAATCTTTTCCCAATCTGTAGGTTGCCGTTTTGTCCTATTTACAGTGTCCTTTGCCTTACAGAAGCTTTGTACTTTTATGAGGTCCCATCTGTCAATTCTTGATCCTACAGCACAAGCCATTGGTGTTCTGTTCAAGAACAATTCCCCTGTGCCCAAGTGTTCGAGATTCTTCCCCACTTCCTCTTCTATTAGATTCAGTGTATCTAGTTTTATGTGAAGGTCCTTGATCCACTTGGACTTGAGCTTTGTACAGGGAGATAGGAATGGATCAATTCAAAATTTTCTATATGTAGACCGCCAGTTGATCCAGCACCATTTGTTGAAGATGCTGTCTTTTTCCCACTGGATGGTTTTAGCTCCTTTGTCAAAGATCAAGTGACCATAAATATGTGGGTTCATTTCTGGGTCTTCCATTGACCTAGCTGCCTGTCAATGTATCAATACCATGCAGTTTTTATCACTACTGCTCTGTAGTACAGCTTGAGATTGGGGAGGCTGATTCCCCAAGAAGTCTTTTTATTGTTGAGAATAGTTTTTGCTATCCTGGGTTTTTTTGTTATTCCATATGAATTTGAGAATTGCTCTTTCTAAGTCTTTGAAGAATTGAATTGGGATTTTGATTGGGATTGCATTGAACCGTAGATTGCTTTCTGCAGGATGGCCATTTTAACTCTATTAATCCTGCCAATCCATGAGCATGGGAGATCTTTCCATCTTCTGAGGTCTTCTTTGATTTCTTTCTTCAGAGACTTGAAGTTCTTACCATACAGATCTTTCACTTGTTTGGTTAGAGTCACACCAAGATATTTTACACTGTTTGTGACAGTTGTGAAGGGTGATCTTTCCCTAATTTCTTTCTCAGCCTGTTTTTCCTTCGAATATAGGACGCCTACAGATTTCCTTGAGTTAATTTTGTATCCGGCCTCTTTGCAGAAGGTGTTTATCAGCTGGAACAGATCTCTGGTGGAATTTTTTGGGTTACTTAAGTATACCATCATATCATCTGCAAATAGTGATATTTTGATTTTTTCCTTTCCAATTTGTATCCCCCTGACCTCCTTTTGTTGTCTAATTGCTCTAGCTACAAATTCAAGTACTATATTGAATACATAGGGAGAGAGAGGGCAGCCTTGCCTAGTCCCTGATTTTAGTGTAATTGCTTCGAGTTTCTCTCCATTTAGTTTGATGTTGGCCACTGGTTTACTGTATATTGTTTTTACTATGTTTAGGTATGGTCCTTGAACTCCTGACCTCCCCAATACTTTTATCATGAAGAAATGTTGAAATTTGTTAGATGGTTTTTCAGCATCTAATGAAATGACCATGTGACTTTTTTCTTTGAGTTTGTTTATGTAGAGGATTACATTGATGGATTTCTGGGTATTGAACAATCCCTGCCTCCCTGGGTTGAAGCCTACCTGATTATGGTAAATGATCATTTTGATGCGTTCTTGGATTCAGTTTGTGAGAGTTTTATTGAGTATTTTTGCATCAATATTCATAATGGAAATTGGTCTGAAGTTTTCTTTTATTGTTGGGTCTTCCTGGGGTTTTGGTATCATAGTAACTGTTGCCTCATGGAATGAATTGGGTAGTGTTTCTTCTGTTTCTATTTTGTGGAATAGATTGAAGAGTATTGTTACTAAGTCTTCTTTGAAGATCTGATAGAATTCTGCACTGAACCCATCTGTTCCTGGGCTTTTTTTGGTTGGGAGACTTTTAATGACTGCTTCTATTTCTGTAGGGGTTATGGGACTCTTTAGAAAGCTTTTCTGATCCTGATTTAAATTTGGTAAGTGGTATTTGTCTAGAAACTTGTCCTTTTCTTCCAGCTTTACCAATTTTGGTGTATATAGGCTTTTGTAGTAGGATCTGATGATTTTTTTAATTTCCTCAGAATCTGTTGTCATATCTCCCTTTCTATTTCTAATTTTTTTAATTTGCATAGTGTCTCTGTGCCCTCTTGTTAGTCTGGCTAAGGGGTTATCTATCTTGTTGATTTTCTCAAAGTACCAGCTCCTGTTTTTTTTTATTCTTAGTATAGTTCTTTTAGTGTCCACTTGGTTGATTTCAGCCCTTAATTTGATTATTTCCTGCCTTCTACTCCTCTTGGGTGTATTAGCTTTTTTTTGTTCTAGAACTTTCAGGTGTGCTATTAACCTGTTAGTATATGCTCTATCCAGTTTCTTTTTGGAGGCATTCAGAGCTGTGAGTTTTCCTCTTAACAGTGCATTCATAGTGTCCCATAGGTTTGGGTGTGTTTTACTTTCATTTTCATTAAATTATTGGAAGTCTTTAATTTCTTTCTTTCTTTCTTCCTTGACCAAGTTTTCATTGAGTAGAGCATTGTTCAGCTTCCATGTGTATATGGGCTTTCTGTTGTTTTTCTTGCCATTGATGACTGGCTTTATTCCATAGTGACCTGATAGGAGGCATGCAATTATTTCAATCTTCTCATATCTGTTGAGGTTTGTTTTGTGGCCAATCATATGATCAGTTTTGGAGAAGGTACCATGAGGTGCTGAGAAGAAGGTATATTATTTTGATGTAGGATGAAATGTTCTATAGATATCTGTTAAATCATTTGGTTCATAACATCTGTTAGTTTCACTGCATCTCTGTTTAGTTTATGTTTCCAAGATCTGTCCATTGATGATAGTGGGGTGTTGAAGTCCTCCACTATTATTGTGTGAGGTGCAATGTGTGCTTTGAGCTTTAGTAAAGTTTCTTTTAGGAATGTGGGAGCTCTTGAATTCGGGGCATAGATGTTGTGAATTGAGAATTCTTCTTGGTAGATTTTTCTTTTGGTGAGTATGAAGTGTCCTTCCTTATCATTTTTAGTGAATTTTGGTCGATTTTATCAGATATTACAATCACTACTCCAGCCTGTTTCTTGGGGCCATTTGCCTGTAAAATTGTTTTCCAATGCTTAACTCTGTGGTAGTATTTGTCTTTAACATGGAGATGCATTTCCTGGATGCAGCAAAATGCTGGGTCTTGTTTATGGATCTAGTCGGTCAGTCTATGTCTTTTTATTGGGGAATTGAGACCATTGATGTTACGAGATATTAAAGAATAGTGATTGGTGCATCCTGTTATTTCAGATGTTGTTTATATGTTTGTGTGGCTATCTTCTTTTGAGTTTGTTAAAAGATTACTTTCTCACTTTTTCTAGGGTTTAGTTTCCCTCCTTGAATGGGCATTTTCCATCTATTTTTCTTTGTAGGACTGGGTTGGTGGAAACATACTGTGCAAATTTGTATTTACCATAGAATATTTTGGTTTCATCACCTATGATTATTGAGAGTTTTGCTGGGCATAGCAGCCTGGGCTGGTATTTGTGTTCTCTTAAATTCTGTATGAGATCTGCCCAGGATCTTCTAGCTTTCATAGTCTCTGGTGAGAAGTCTAGTGTAATTCTGATAGGTCTACCGTTATATGTTACCTGCCATTTTTCCCTTACTGCTTTTAATATTCTTTCCTTATTTTGTGTATTTGGTGTTTTGAGTATAATGTGACAAGAGGAATTTCTTTCCTGGTCCAGTCTATTTGGTATTCTGTAGGCTTCTTGTATATTTATGTTCATCTCTTTCTCTAAGTTAGGGAAGTTTTCTTCTATAATTTTGTTGAAAGTATTTACTGGTCCTTTAAGTTGGGAAAATCACTCTCTTCTTTACCCATTATCCTAAGGTCTGTCTTCTCATTATATTCTGGGTATCCTGGATGTTTTGGACTAGGAGCATTTGGCTTTTTGCATTTTCCTTGACAGTTGTGTCAATGTTTTCTATGGTATCTTCTCCATCTGAAATTCTCTCTTCTATCTCTTGTATTCTGTTGGTGATGCTTGCATCTGTGACTCCTGATTTCTTTCCTAGGTTTTCTAACTTCAGGGTTGTCTCCCTTTGTTATTTCCTTATTGTTACTATGTCTATTTTTAGTTCTTGGATGGTTTTGGTAATTTCCTTTGTTTGGTCTGTTTGATTGCGTTTTCCTGTATTTCTGCCCATTTGATTGTGTTTTCCTTTAATTCTTTAAGGAATTTTTGGGTGTCCTCTTTAAGGGCTTCCAGTTGTTTACCTGTGTTCGCTTGTATTTTTTTAAGGGAGTTATTTATTTACTCTTTAAAATCTTCTATCATCCTCTTGAGATGTGATTTTAAGTCTGAATCTTTCTTTTCTTGTGTGTTGGGTGTATCCAGGGCTTGTTGTGGTGGGAAAGCTGTTTTCTGATGTTGCCATTTATTCTTGGTTTCTGTTCCTTGTGTTCTTGCCCTTGCCTTTCACCATCTGGTTATCTCTGGTGTTAGCTGGTCTTACTCTCTCTGACTGTGGCTTGTCTTTCCTGCAAGCCTAGGTGTCAATATTCCTTGAAGATCAGTTCTTTCTGAGAGGAATTTTGGTTTGGAGGGCTCTGGGGTATAGAGAGAAAACAGGAGGATATAGTCCCCAGGTGTCCCTTGTTTCCTGTGTCCTGATGGCTCTCCTTAGGTTCCTCTTGGTCCAGGGAACTTTAAAAAATGTGGTGGTCTTGCCTGTGCTTAAAGGTGTGTCAGCACTCCTGGTATACCAGCTCTCTCCTGGCACTATTTGAGTATGGAACCCTGTGTCACAGCATCTGCTCTCCAGCCACCAAAAGAAACCAGATCCCCTTTCCTCGGTCCCTGTTACCTGGATATTCCAGGTGGTTCCCTCTGAGTCATCTGTCTTATCTCCCCTCCTGGGAGGGTAGCTTTCTCCCAGTGCTATTTGGCTATGAAGCCCTGGTGGCCCAGGCAGAGGACTCTTGCCACAGATGGAAACCAGAAGGTTCTTACCTACTGGCTGTTCCTCAGTCCCTGTGTCTGGAGCCCTCCTCTTGCTGGCTTTTCCACACATGAGCAGACTATATCCTTTAGAAAGGCATCACTTGAGTTATACATTCATTATTTTAAAATAAACATTCACTGAAAAGTTGAGTTGTTTCCATTGTCCTGAACAAGAAACTTGAAAGTTATCATTGTTTCTTGCTTTATCATATACAATATCCAACTGATGAACCATGTTGTGTCTAATTTTGTATATAAGTCTCAATGATTTTCATCTTCTTTTTGTCTTTAAATATAACATAATGTTCTTACATAGTTTACAGAGTTTGTTTCCAAATAGTTCTCTGCCTAAAATTCAAGACAAATGACTTCCATAATGTAGAAATCCAATGAAATCACACCTACTAATGTTCAAATCCTTTGCATTTCATCAGTTCTTGAACAGTGGTGCTATCAAGTGGCACAAATGTAAAACTATGTATGACAGACTGGGTGACATATAATGAATGCAACTATTTATGTTTTTATTCTCCAGGTTAGTACTTTTATGAATTATTTTCTGATATTATATTGTTAAAATTATATATATATATATATATATATATATATATATATATATATACCATTTTACAAGATTTTATTGTGACTCTGTGCTTAAAAATGACCTTTAAAGTTATTCATGTGATTGAATTAAATTCAGTTTAGTAGGCATATTGTTATCAGAGAAGTATGTTGATGGATTTCAAAGTTATTATTGCAAGGAGCTCCAAAAATAATCTTTTAAATGAAAACTTGAAAAAAAAAGTCATCCAATAGTTATTATAGTATTTACTTAACCTTGATTGGAGGTTTCTACCCCACTTTTGATTATTCTGTTCCCAGATAAAAGACACACAACATTTATATTTATTTTAAACCTTTAATGTACTAGAACTAGGCAGATATCTACCCTTTATGCTACTATGTCTACTTTGCTCTCAATAACTCCAAGTTATAACTTTCTTTATCCTGCCTGGGGTACTCTTACTCAAACTGGTCAGCCTTCATGGTCATGTTTTCATGATTTCCTATGCCATGCCACCTTTTCTCTATACCTTCTCTTCCTTCTTCTTCAACCTCCTGGTCTCTCATTCTACCCCAAGCCCAAGAAAAAAAAACTCTACACACCTTTTTTCACTATTATGGATCTTTTACTTTTCCAGATGAATTTGAGAATTGCTATTTTTATTTATATTGTGTTGGGATTTTGATGGAGATTGTGTTGAATCTGTAGATTGCTTTTGGTAGGATGGCCACTTTTACTACATTAATTCTGTCAATCCATAAGCATAGGATATCTCTTCATTTTCTGAGATCTTCTTTGATTTCTTTCTTGAGAGACTTGAAGTTCTTGTCATAGAGATCGTTTAACTTGTTTGGTTTAGAATCACACCAAAGGTTTTATATTATTTGTGACTGTTGTGAATGGTGGTATTTCCCTAATTTCTTTCTTAGCTTGTTTATCATTTGTATAAAGGAAGACTACTCATATATTAGAGTTAATTTTATATCCGCTCACTTTGCTGAAGTTGTTAATTAGCTGGAGAAGTTTTCAGTAGAATTTATGGGTCACTTATGTTACTATTATTTCATCTGTAAATAGTAATACCTTGACCTCTTTGCCAATTTGTATCCCCTTGATCTCCTTTTGTTGTTGTATTGCTTGAGCTAGAACTTTGAGAATTATATTGAATAGATGTTTTGAGTATGATCATGTTTGTCTTATCCCTGATTTTAGTGGGGTTGCATCAAGTATGTATACATTTAATTTGATGTTGGCAAGAATGTGGAGAAAAAGGAACAATCCTCCATTGCTGATGGGATTGCAAACTGTACAACCACCTTGGAAATCAATCTGGAAGTTCTTCAGAAAATTTGAAATAGATCTCCCTTGACATCCAGCTATACTACCCTTGAACATATACTCAACAGATGCTCCACCATTCCATAGGGGCACATGTTTCACTATGTTCATAGCAGGCTTATTTGTGATAGCCAGAAGCTGGAAACAACACAGATGTCATACAACAAAAGAATGGATACAGTAACTGCTTCATTTAAACAATGGAATACTATTCTGCTATTAAGAATGAGGACATCCTGAATTTTGCAGGCAATTGTATGGAAGTAGAAAATATCATCCTGAGTGAGGTAACACAGACTCAAAAAGATAGGCGTGGTATGTACTCACTAATAAGTGGATATTAGCCAAAAATGTAGTGCAGAATTCCCAGGATACAATCCACAGAACTCAAAAAGGTTAACAATCCTAAGGGCCCAAGTAAAGAAACATCAATCCCACTTGGGAGGGAGAAAAATGCAATCACAGGAGGGGGAAGAAAGGGGGTACCTGAGTGGGAAAGGGGACAGGAAAAAGAGGGAACATGAGTAGATATTGGGGGGTGGGGGAAGGACTGAAACCCTGAAGGCCAGCAAAAGGAATGGAAACAGGCAACCTCAAGAGGTAGGAGGTGGGGGGACCATCTAGAATATACCAGAAACCTAGGAAGTGAAAGAATCTCAGGACTCAAATGGAAGGATGTTAGATGAAATTCACCACAGTGGGGAAAGGGAACTTGCATAGTCCACATCCAGTGGAAAGACAGGGCATCAAGTGGAGGGATGGGGTTGCCATCCGACAGTCAAAATCTCTAGCCCAGAATTGATCCTGTATGAAAGCACTGCAGAAATAAAAATGGAGAGGAGGCTGAGGAAAAGGAGGTCCAGAGACAGGCCCAAATTGGGATTAAGCTCAGGGGGAGGAGGAGGCCTGACACTATTACTGATGCTATGGTATGCTTACAAACAGGGGTTTATCAAGATTTCCCTCCAAAAGACCCAGCAAGCAACTGAAAGAGTCAGATGCAGATATTTACTCCCAACCAATGGACAGAAGCTGAAGACCCCTGAGATTGAATTAGAGAAAAGATGGTAGAGACTCAGGAGGATGGTGACCCTATAGGAAGACCAGCATTCTCAACCACACAAGATCTCTCAGACACTGAGCCACCAACCAAGTAGCACACACCAGCTGATATGAGGCCCCAAACTAATATACAGCAGAGGACTGCCATGTCTGGACTTAGAGAAGATGCATCTAATCCTCAAGAGACTTGAGGCCCAAAGGAATGGAAAGATCTGGGGTGGGATGGGGTTTGGGTGGGGACATCCTCTCAAAGACAGGGGGGAGGGAGAGGTATGAGATGTGGAACAGAGGGAGGATGCACCAGGAGGGGGATAAATTCTGGACTGTAAAAAAGATTAAGAATAAATACAAAAAAATGTAAAAAGAAAATAACTCTAGAAAAACTTGTTTGGTAACACAGCTCACATGGAATGAGGGAATTTTGACCTTCACTAGTGGGTATCATTTTCTTTTCTTTTTTTTTGCCCTTGAAAAAAATGTAGAATTTGTGAACGCTACCTTAGGCAGTTAGCTTTTAGGTAAGTTTTTTTTCATTTATTTGTTTTTTCCTAGTCATGAAGAATAGGAAAAATAAATACAAAACAATATGAATCAAAATGACCATAGGCATCTGAAATCAAAATATTAATAATGAGAATATATGTCTTGGGCAAAATCTAAAGAACTGCTACCATGAGGTACTTTCCAACTAACTTTTAGAGGATTACTAGGAAAACCGAGTCCCAAAGATTTGGAAATTCTTTTATAAAACACAGTGATGAGGAGATTCTATTCTTTCTATGGAAGCCAGTTGGAATTATCTACTCTATTAAAGCCTTCTTCTCATGAACAATTATTGTTACTACATATTAATTGTAGTAGCATTTAAATTTTATGGATTCCTTGAAAACTATGGCTGCTGAATTCTGGTGTGTGTGTGTGTGTGTGTGTGTGTGTGTGTGTGTGTGTGTGTGTAAGAGGCAAACAGAAAGAACTTCCTAAATCATTAAAAATAGCCAATTGACTTCTTGAAATGGAAGCATAGACTGTTGAGTGGATGAATCATTTAAAAGGAACAAATCTTGTGGGCATGTTCCTCAAGCCCCAGACTCCTCATTGGAACATAAGTAGTATAAAAAACAATCATTGGTCTTCTCTCATCATTGGTATGAAAGGCAAATACTGGTCCATTGCAAAGGAGAAAAGTATCTGGTAATGGAATATCTCATTGAAGCTTTGTACAGCTTGGGGATCCCCTTCTTTCACAAGTCCTTATGGGATCTGTCACTGCTATTTTATTTAGCTGTAGCAGAAAACAATTGCAAACCAAAACAGAGAACATTTCAGCTGCATGCTTATTAGAAGTTGACTTTCATAAAAGTGTGTGCTTTAATTTCTGGTTTCTATGTTAACACACACATTTTATATTTTATAGAGAATATTCATAGTTTGTAGAATGTTTTAATTTGATATGAATAATATTTCTTTTTGTTGTTATCTGAGTGTTTATTGTATGCTCTAATTTCCAGTTTTATTTGGGTGATTTTCTTTTTGTAGGGGGATTATTTTATTTTACATTTTGAATGTTAGCCCCCTTCCCAGTATCCCATCTTGGAAATCCCTATCCCATACTCCCTGCTTTTATGAGGGTGGTGTCCTACCCATCCACTCACTCCCATGTAGCATTCCCCCATGCTGGGGCATTGAGCCTACACAGAACCAAGGAGCTCCCCTCCTATTGATGCCAGATAAGGCAATCCTTTGCTACATATGCAGCTGGAGCCATGGGTCCCTCCATGTATACTCTTTGGTTGGTGGTTTAGTTCCTGAAAGCTCTAGGGCATCTGATTGGTTGATATAGTTGTTGTTCCTATGGGGTTGCCACTTGAAGGATGGGGCCACCTACCCATCTCAAAAATATTAATCCAAAACTGTTCCTGTCTAAAGGAACAAAGATTGTAGGAACAAAGAGTGGAGCATAGACTCAAGAAAAGGGCATCCAGTGACTGCCCCACCTAGGGATCCATCCCATCTGCAGACACCAAACACAGACAGTATAGCTGATGCCCGGAAACTCTTGCTGACCAGAGCCTGGTATAACTGTCCCCTGACAGGCTCTACCCGAGCCTGACCTATACAAATGAGGATTCTCATAGCCAACCATCGGGGTGAGCATGGGGACTCCAATGGAGGAGTTAGGGAAAGGACTGAAGGAACTGAAGGGGTTTGCAACCCCATAGGAAGAGCAATTTTTCTTAATGTTCAAGCACATTTTTCCTAAATTTGGGGCAAGACAAGTACACACACTTATTACAGACTTAGCCTAAATCATGCTTGGGGATTTGAATGACATTTCACTAATATCACTCCTATTCTTGGGGATCTTTAGAGTTACTTTACTCTTAGTCTAAGACTCAGGTTTATTCTTACATGGCTGGAATTTATTTTAACTACCTAATTTGATTTTCATGATACTTGACTCTGTACTTGCATAACAATCCTTTTTTCACTGTTGGAATGTTGGAATGAAGAAGACTTGGAAAATGTATGCACAATTTAGGGGAAGGGTCAATGTGGCCACTGAGCTTACTTCTCACCTAATATTTAAATAGCAGCTTGCTAACACATTATTGTTAGAGTCAAAGCATAAATTGAAATGAATTGAGTTAATAAGCCTGTGTGCTCTTTGAGAAGCCTTCCACGGATGTTACAATGGGATTAATGAATAGCAAAGTAAGAACTTATGCCTGTAAAACTTTGAATAGATGGTGAAGACATGCACAGAAGATGATACATTCAGATCAGACTTTCTCTGAAAACCTCAAGCTACAGGAATGGCTGCAATTTTCATTGATTATGTTCTGCAGGAATAGAATATTGTTCTTTTGGTGGAGGAAGAAGGATAGAAACTCACGCTGACAAGAACTAGAGTGCATTTCATGAGTCAGAACAAATTCTTTGAGCAGTTGCATGTGTGCTGGGCACACTCCACATGGAACAACAAAGAGTATAGTCTGGAAAGAATGAAAATTTGCTTTGAAGGTCAGAGAAAACTCACACTAAAATCTTCAAGTGCCACTATCAGTTTACTTGGATCTGTTCATTGTAATGGACTTCATTATCGTGAATTAGCTTTTCTGTTTTCCTAAAGTTTTATCTAGGAATGAGAGCTCAGCATATTTTAAAGCTTTTATTATGAAAAATTCAAATTGGGAAATCTAGAGAATCAGCTATCAGGGCTGTTTCTTAAAGTGGAATTTTGTGAGTTATTTATCACCAACTTATTCATTACAACTCAAGCCCAAAGTGGAATCTAAGAGAACCAAGGCTTGTAATTTGCTCCAAACAAAGCTTTTTCTCCAGCCAGGGGGAACTCTATAGACTCCTTGACCACAGACCATAGCTATTTACAAGCAAATAAAAAAGTTTTTTAAGGAAACTCTGGGAATTTAGGGAGGAATAGGATCAATGATTGAAGTCAATCCAGAAACTGTGGGAAAGGGGAAACAACGGCAAGGGGTGGGCTAAGGTTCAGAAGTTTCAGCACCAGATGCTCTTACAGTGTTCTGGAGCCAAGGAAGCCTGGATATAACAGCTGGAAACCATCTGAGAGAGCTGGGAGCTTGAAGAACCAGGGAAAGTTATTGACATAGCTGGAGATAAGGCTAAACTAAAAATATGTATATTCCTAGAAAAATAGGAAATATCCAGACCCCAGTGAGCACAAAATTGATGAATGCAGACTGGGCATCAGTTATAACATGACTGTTTTTTCACAGACCCTTGGAAATTGGGTTCATAAAGAAGCAGGTATGCCCTAGTTCAGAAGTTCATGAGTAGGGAATTTTCTCCAGTGTGGGAATAAAAGGAAGACTCTCAGTGATTTAAAACCTTGAGGTAGTCAACATTCAAAGTCTTGTGTGTATGCCCATGTGGAACCATGAAAGCTAGCCTGGTTTCTGCTTGAGCTAAGGTTTAAAACCCCAGAAACCCAGTAGGGGGTCCCCAGCAAGGGACAACAGTACAAAGGATGGTAGGCATTTTGCCATGCTCCTGGGTCCCAGGCTCCTGACACAAGCCCACAGCTCTTCATAGGTAAGTGACCATCAGTCACATAAGGGCAATGCCCAATACACTCCACAGGTAGAGGTGTGGTCACATAGTCTCAAGACATTCCTATTTTAATGACACACCTAGAGGTTTAGCCAATAAATTCCCCTTTTCCTTCCCAGCCACTTCTCCTTGTAAAAGGTATTTTAATCTCAGGCCCACCCTGCAATTAGGGAGTACAGTTTCACTCATTGCCATTCTCCTCCATGACAATAAATGCCCTAAAACTGTGGACTGTTTCTCTTCATCGGGATCCACCATGGAGAACAATGGAACAGGCCTTTGTCTAAAGAGCCATGTCTAGTCTTCTGCAGAAGGCCTCTCAGCACTCCCAGCCACAATACCTACCAAATCAACCCAGCTAACTAATGACAAGCCAAAGGCTTGGTCCTGGGGGGACCCAGCTGGGATCCTCCCTGCATTCCCCCCTCAGCCCCAGGCTAGATCTGGCCTTTGGGTCCCCACTCTGTTATCAGCTCTTCTGCAGCATCCAATGGCACCTGGGATGCCCAAGAGCCTGAGAACTAGACGGAACCAGCTCTGTGCTGTCCTTGGAATCTCCAGGCTGTGTTCTCCCTCCCCAAGGCAGTGTTCTGAGACTTCTCACAGCCCGACATCCAATCACCCACCCACCCAGTCAGTTTTGTGGTATAAGCACCTAGCCTGGGGAGATGGATGTGGGCAAAGTGTGTTTTGAGTAGAATATAGAAAACATAGTCATGCAAATTTTATGTGCTATGTACTTTAGCCTATTTGACCTTTACATTTTGGGGGTAAGGCAAAGCTAGTATATTAAACTTTAATCTCTTTGGTGACAAAAGAACTAGGAAAACTTTGGTAGGTCTTAGGAAATCCTTGGTTGAGGCCTATTAGAATACTTCACAGGACTGACAAATCTTCTAGATTGTGGTGCTCTTAGCTGTACAATGCCTGTAATGAAGGAAACTGATTAAAAATTGAAATGGAAACAAACCTAGGAAACTTGGCCTATCATTATAGGAATCACAGAAAAATAGTGGACTAAAACACTTTCTTTAAAGAAAGATTTCCAAAGTTTGTAGAATAAATTGTCTATCCTGTTGATCCCAGGAATAAGAGACCACACACATGATCTCAAGTGTTCCTACTCAGGCAGACAAATGGGACTAAATGATAGAGGACTGTCAATGGCACAGCTTGGGCTATATGAGGATACTCAAGACAGCTTCATTATCCTTCCCAAGTATGAACATGGAGGAATCAAATCTGGGCTATAGCACAAATAAGAAGAGCTTTTCCTTGGAATAGCAAAAACAACACAACTCTCAGAATCAACAGAAAACATACTTTTGGTGACAAAGTCCCTTGAAAGGCCCACATGTTATGCACCAAAATGAGCAAGGTCTTTTACTTCTGAGAGGAGTTCATAAAGCCTTGGAATGATCCACAGGTTGCAGTATGAGTGGGAGAGTAAAACTGGGTCTTCGGTTTACAGATTGAACTCCATGCCCTTTGTGCTGCAAGTTTTATGTCAAACTGAAACAAATTAGCATCATTTGGGAAGAGGGAATCTTAACTCAGAAAAGGCCCCTACTAGTTTAGTTTGTGGGCACAACTGGAGAAAAACCTGTAGACAAGTCTGTGGTAGCATTTTCTTGATTTATGATTGATGTAAGAGAGCCCAGATCACTAATAGGTGGTATTGTCCCTGAGTTTTTGGTCCTGCATGTTATAAGAAAGTAGGATGAACAATCAATGGGGATTAAGCCAGTAAGGCACCACTTCTTAGTTGTCTCTGATTTAGTTCTAGCCTCTAGGTCCCTGTTCTGCTTGAGTTCCTGCCCTGATTTTCCCTGGTGATGGCTTGTTCCTGGGAAGTGCAAGTAATATAAACCTTTTCTTCCCTGTGTTGCTTTTGATCATGGTGTTTTCCCACATCAATAGAAACCTTAAGTAAGACATCCTCTCACATAATCCAACAAGAGGAAAGGGGGAAGACTCATGTCTAGTTTTGGCTTGATCACTAAGTGTCCACTGTATCTTTGCTTACACACAGACCATGATATGTTGTCACTTTGATATTAGCCAGATGTCCACTAATGTGACAGAAAGGGGATTAAAATCTGTGTGTACTACAATACTTTATGCACTGAAATTATGTTTTTGCTTACTTGCAGATTACAAAACTGAAATGCATAAATGTGCTGGTAGGTCTTGTTTTTACATTCAAGGAGAATGAGCACACCAATGCACTTGAAATAAACAAGCTGCAGTAAAATAAAAGCACTTTCAATTTTAAATCAGATGAAATCTCTGATTAAGTTCCCAGTGGCTAGTATGCTTCTCTTTATAATGTCTTATCATTTTTTTCCCTCTGATCAGCGTTTTGAAGGCAATAATATGCATAACTTCAGTCACAAAGCTCTTGGTAGCAATATTTAAAGAGACAAAGGGAAGTGGCTAGAAAACCTCCTCCATATCTTTGAATTCTTAATATTAAATGCATTAGAATGTTGTACAAGAACTTAGCCATAGGTCATTAAAAACAATTCATTTGGTGACCACAGCCACACTGTTAACTGATTTGAAGTCTAAAAACCCTGTAAATTAAGGAACAGTTATAAAAGGAAGACCTTACAGGTTGTGTGTCACCCACTGGTTTGTTCAAATGATTGTATAAAAATAATGTTTTGAAGAATAATTTCAGTGACTTTCTTTCAACAGGAACACAGAGACCCACTACCTAATTAGCTTTTGTCTCTCTGCTCCTGTAATTGAAAACTATACTGAATCCAACTTTCTGAAAGTATGAAATAGCTATTACTGTACACTGCTTGCTTCTTTTACCACATTCTATTTTTATACTTGGGATATTTATTTCCTATGGACCCAGTTAATCCAGACAGAATTTTATGTAAGAGTTCTCCCTCATTTCCAAAATACATATATACAGTACTGCAGGTTAGAGCTAATACACTTAAGAGGATGGAGAAGGTTTAACTTGGTGAGTTTAACATTAGAAATCAAAAACTCTGAGCTATGCTATTACCAAAATAAACTTTGCAAATCAAATTCTGCTCTGAAACAAGCATCATATGAATTTATTTTTAACCTAAAATATGGACATGAAAAGAAACATATCTATCTATCTATCTATCTATCTATCTATCTATCATCTATCATGTATCTCTCTATCATCTATCAACCTTTTATTTAGTAATCTATGTATTTGTCTATCACCTATCAATCTCTCATCTATATATCTACCTATCTGTTACATCTATCTGTATGTCTGTCTATTTATTGATCTCATGTATCTATCTAAATATCTATCTATCATCTATCTATCACATAATCTATCGTCTACCAATAATATATCTTCTATCATCAATTCATTAGTTAGCTATTCAGCTCTGTAGTGTGTATTTTTCTTATACCTGGCTATCTTCACATCATATTCACTGAAATAGACTTTGACAATGTACTGCTTTAAGGATCAAGTCTAATTTTACTTCAATTAAGATTTAAAAATAGATGGCTGAGTAAAAGTTACACAGTGATAAAGATACAGTTGTATTTCCATGAAATGTCACCATAATTAGATGAAAAATCAGAAGAAACAAGCCACCACTCAGTGTACTGATCCATTCTGTACAATTTCTTTCCTGTAACTTTTCTTGCTTGTTGGTTTTAACTTCATTGCCTTCTCCTGCTGTGCAAAATATTGGGTACCATTATGGAAAAGCATTTCTGATTTTGACATGAATATGACTATTTCAAAGCATTTTAGACTTACAGTGACATAATTTCCTTCTAGCCATGTATCTTTACTATGCTATGCTTAAAGAAGTGTTTGTTGACAGCATTCACTGTAATGATAGACTTTGTCTAGGCATTTTCTCACTTCTCTCACTTTGTCTCTTTCATCAGGAACACACACTATAATTCTTAGATATTTAATTTTAAAATGTTTGTGTAATCCTTATCCATTTTATTTTGCCAAGATTTTCTATGTTGATCTCATCTAACAACATTAGATAAGTGGTAGAAATGTTGAATATACTAAGTAAGTAATTTCTCAATATATGGAAGAATCAGTCAGTATTGTCAGTAACAGATCAACTTTTTGCTGGTATGACCAGAAAACACAAAGAATTACTTGCCTTCCAGTAACTAGTACTTAGTTAAAATTTCAGAGGATCTTAAGGAGATGTAGTTTTTTATGTGTATTCTAGAGTGTGGGTATTCAAACTCAGAAGTTTTTTAATTAAACACTAATTTCTATATTGAGCACTCATTTATTGTGGGAAACACCATTAAAGGCAAAGTGGTATCCTCCTCCACTGAAATACATTTAATTTCAGGTGAATATCTTACGAAAAAATGTTACCCAGTGATTGAATTTGTATAATGGCTATTACTTAGCTACAACAGCCCATGTGAGGCACCTGGAACCCAATGCATTTGATTTCTGACATGCAGTTGAAACTTGCTTATTAGTTTCATACCACACTAACTCCCAGGAATGAAGAGCAGAGGCTAATTTGATATCATTATTTTGTGTGTGTGTGTATGTGTGTGTGTGTGTATACATGGAGCCTAGAGGATAAACTTAAGTGTTGTTCTTCAAGTACTATCAATTATTTTTTTTTTCGAGATAGTGTCTCTTTCTGTCATAGGCTTCACTAATCTAAGCTTTCTGTTTAGTGTGCCTTCTGAATGTTAGACTTACCACCACACTGATGAACATTTTTTTTTATCAATTTTGAGGTTCAGACTTATGTCCTCATGTTTTCAGCACAAGCTTTTTACTGATGTAGCTATTTATTTAGTCTGAAGTTATTTATAGTGGCCTAAAACAAAACTTATTTACTCTGTGCTCTGCAGCTATGGATAGTTGAATGAGCCTCAGCTAAGAAGCTACATCTTGATTCTGTAACATGCTGACATGGGAGTTAGGGCTGTTTGACAAGTAGTCTAGCCTGGCTGTGTTGAATGCCTCACTCAGAGAACTTACTTGGTTGTTATTATTAGTCAAGATCTCAATTCTTTTTAACATCCTCTGTCCACATTGCTTTTGGGTTCCAGGAGGCTGAGTCTTGATGCGCTGTTCTTATGCATGTTCTGTGTGTGCTTCATGCATTTATTAATGTGCCGTTGCCAGAAAAGTCAAAGAAATAGTCTTACAATAAAAAAGAGATGGAATTACATGCCTTGTGGGAGTATCCCTAAGCAAACAATGTAGAGAATATTTGTATGAGTAATAGTCTTGGACAGATAGCCCTCAATATGAGCAAAATTCTAAATTTGAGTGGAAGGTCACATGGAGTCTTGGTTATAATTTAGTACTGTCATGTTTGAGATGTGATTCCTGTTGATTCACTTTTAGAAGCATTAATATAAATTCCAAGATAGAATTAAATAGCTTGATGAATAAATCCTTGCCATAAAAAAGAGCAAAACTATTAAATATTAGAAATAACAACTCATTTATTCTGATGAACAAAGAAGAACATATCAGGAACTAAGAAAGCATTTAGGGCTACTTAGAAAATCATTAGATCAGCAAATCTTTTCTTTGTAATTGATATTTGAGGTAGCTTAGTGGAAAGGGATGTTATTTTCCTTTTATTATGCATCATATATTTAATGTGTTCATATAATACACTTTGAGAAAAAAATATTCTTATCCAGGAAGCAATCTCAATTGTGCTATGCTATCAAACTTTATTGCTCATTTGCAGTCATAAGGAAGAGCTCATAGTTCTAATGAAGCAGGAAATAATTTGATTAGCATAGCAATTTTCATTGAAATTTTATAGTATTGTAAGATGATTAAATAACAGTAATTAATGCCATATTCATTTCTCATAGTAAAATAAGGATGGTTATTATCATCAGACAGTTTAAAATAAAATGGTTGCTTTATTTAGGATCAGGTCACAATGAACAACATACAGACTATACAAAGTCAACTCCATAGTCTGTTGTTCATGATCATAGGGTTCCCTACTCAATCCTGTTCCAGAGGTTACTACTTCAAACACCACACAAAACTGAGGTGCTGAGACTATGGTGCTGAAAGTATATATGCAACATAAAACCAAGAAAGAAAAGATGAAACAAATTTTTCTATTATAAACATTTTAAATGTGAGACATCAGCAGAGGCAGAAAATAAAAAGAGCCTACTTGACACATATTGCAGTGACTCTGTTGAAACTAGGAGGAAGAGACAGCCTTCCAGTCACCCACCTAAGAGCCATCCTTTTGCTGCTTCTCAGCATAGGGAAGTGTAGAGAACCTAATGTCTAACATGAATGTTTGTTGCTTATAGAGATATCATTGCTTACGTAACATGCCCATTTTCTCTAGGTAAAGAATTCCACATCTGCTAAGATTTTAGTTTAGTTAACTAGCAAGATCTTTGGGGATCTTCACTCTATCCTGTATGTGAACACATAGGAAAAGGGAAAATAATTGAAAACTGAATGGTGTAATGGATGGCTTTTTGTTTGTTTATTTATTTTAGTTTAGTTTACATTTCTTAAATTGCCCATTAATAACTATAATATGGTTCTGGATTTAATGTGAGATATCTATGGCACGGCTGTTTTAGAGACCATAGCAGGAATAAAATATTGACCTTTTAATTGTGCTCTTTCATTATTACCATCAAAATTACTTCATGTGAAATCTACACCTGATTGCCCATTCCACAGTGAAAGCTGTCTGCTGTACACTGTGCAAATGGATTTCATTAGTCACACAGGACACCCCAGGGAGGGCTTACTCATCTACACATCTCAGTCTGTGGTTGTTCACTGACTCACACTAAGATACGAACACCCCAGTGGTAAGGCACAGTGGAGGAAGGCTATTTACACCCTAATGTACTGGAGCTAGAGCAAGAAAACAGAGAAGAGGAGTGGGGTGAAATGTCTAGTCAGGTCTCACAGTAGCATGTCTTCTACGAATTGTTTAGTTTCTCCAACCAGACCCCACTACCATGTACACATTTGGCTATAAACTCATCAGTGATTAGCAATGATTGCCTTAGTATTACCACTGACTAACTTGGAACAAGGCCTTCAATGCACAGAGCTTTTAAGAGGACATACATCATAACCAAACCATAGTTCAGTTTGGGACACTCCAGTGTTTTGTTATGACTAGTCTAGGGCATGTTGTTAAAGATGATAGATTTATTTAGATGGATAAATTCAATGTTTTACTGATCAGCTTTAGTAGACAATGCCAAACAACACTTTCCAAAGTATTTGGGCCATCTGTATTCCTATCACTTTATGTGAACATTCTAACTTTTACATCCTAAACAGTCAATTTTAAAACTAAAACTTCTGTTAACATAAAAAGCATGTCATCATGACATTTTCACCCATGTGTTGGTATACTGTAATCTCATTCTTCCATCCACTGCCCTCCTTCTCTCCTCCTTCCCTCAGGTAGGCATAGTTGTATGAACTTTTCCTGGGGAGTCATGCACATCTACTAATCTGAGGCAGAGCAGCAACAACAATGTGGCTTCACCACAATTCAACTCTTTGACAAAATTAGTTCACTGGATTTACATACAGAGCATGGTGAAGCAGGGACAGCACCAAAACTCAGCTCATTGTGTAGTTTTTTATTTATTTACATTTCAAATGTTATCCCCTTTTCCGTTTTCTCCTCCACAAAACCCTTATCCCATTCCCCATCCCCCTAATTCTATGAGGGTGTTCCAGCACCCACCCACTCCCGACTCCCTGCTCTGAAATTCTCCTACACTGGGGCATAGAGTCTTCACAGGACCAAGGACCTTTCCTGCCAATGATGTCCAACTTATGCTACATATGCAGCTAGTGCCATGGGTCCCTCCATATATACTGTTTGGTTGGTGGTTTAGCCCCTGGGAGCTCTTGGGGGTCTGGTTGGTTGATATTGTTGTTCTTCCTTTTGGGTTGCAAACCCCTTCAGCTCCTTCAGTCTTTATTGTGAATTTTAATGATGCTTTTCCTGCAGCTACTTACCCTTTAGCAAACCTTCTATAGTCTACATACTCTAGCATCTACTAAAACAATGAGACTACATACAGTTAGGAAGGAGGTATAGGATGGAGTGGAAAACATCTCTGGTGAGGGTCTAAAGTCCTTTCAACAACATCTTTTTTTTTTGATACTTTATTTATAATTCAAATGTATCCCCTTTTCCTGATCTCACCTTTAGAACCTCCCTATTCCCTCCCCCCTCCCCTGCCTTTATGGGGGTATTCCCACACCCACCCACGCACTCACTCTCGGCTTCCCTCCTTGGCATTCTCCTATATTGGGGCATCTAAAACCCTCAGACCCAAGGGTCTCTCCTCCCCCTGATGGCTAACCAGACCCTCCTCTGCCGCATATGTGGCCAGCACCATGGGTCCCTCCATGTGTATTCTTTGGTTGGTGATCCAATCTCCGGGAGCATAGAGGGGTCAGGCCAGTATGCTGCCTCCATGGGGCTGCTAACTCCCTCAGCTCCTTCAGTCAATTCTCCAATTCCTCCATCTGGGACCTCACACTCAGCCCAACGGTTGCTGTGAAGTGACTCTTGGGAATTCTGAACTTATGGCCTAATAACCCCTTATCAGTGAGTACATATCATGTTCATTTTTTGTGACTGCGTTACCTCACTCAGGATGATATTTTTCAAGTACCATCCATTTGTCTGCGAATTTCATGAAGCCATTATTTTTAATAACTGAATAGTATTCCATTGTGTAAATGTACCACAAGTTTTGTAGCCATTCCTCTGTTGAGGGACATCTGGGTTGTTTCCAGTTTCTGGCTATTATAAATATGGCTGCTATGAACAAAGTGGAACATGTGTCCTTATTACATGTTGAAGCATCTTCTGGGTATATGCACAGGAAGTGGTATAGCTGAGTCCTCAGGTAGTATTATGTTCATTTTTCTGAGGGTCCACCAAACTGATTTCCAGAGAAGTTGTATTAGCTTGCAATCCCACCAGCAATGGAAGAGTGTTTCTCTTTCTCCACATCCTCCCCAACATCTTCTGTTACCTGAGTTTTTGATCTTAGCCATTCTCATTGGTGTGAAGTGGAACCTCAGGGTAGTTTTGATTTGCATTTCTCTGATAACTAAAGATGTTTAACATTTCTTTAGGTGCTTCTCAGCCATTTGAGTTTCCACAGTTGAAAACTGTCAATTTAGCTCTGTTCCCCATTTTTGTGTTTTTTGATTTTGTTTTTGTTTTTTATTTGTTTTTTGTTTTTGTTTTTGTTTTTTTGTTTTTTTGTTTTTTGTTTTTTGTTTTTTGTTTTTTGTTTTGAGACAGGGTTTCTCTCTGTAGCCCTGGCTGTCCTGGAACTCAGTCTGTAGACCAGGCTGGCCTCAAACCAGAAATCCACCTGCCTCTGCCTCCCAAGTGCTGGGATTAAAGGTGTGTGCCACCACTGCCTGACTGTTCCCCATTTTTGATAGGGTTATTTGGATTTCTGGAGTCTAACTTCATGAGTTCCTTGTATATATTGGATATTAGTCCTCTATCTGACGTAAGATTCATGAAGATCTTGTCCCAATCTGTTGGTTGCCTTTTTTGTCCTATTTACAGTGTCCTTTGCCTTACAGAAGCTTTGTAATTTCATGAGGTCCCGTTTGTCAATTCTTGATCTTAGAGCATAAGACATTGGTGTTCTGTTCAGGAACATTTCCCCTGTGCCCATGTGTTCGAGACTTTCAAAACTTTCTCTTCTATTAGATTTAGTGTATCTGGTTTTATGTGGAGTTCCCTGACCATTTGGAATTGAGCTTTGTACAGAGAGATAGGAATGAATCAATTCTCATTCTTCTACATGTAGACCGCCAGTTGTACCCAGCACCATTTGTTGAAAATGCTGTCTTTTATTCACTGGATGGTTTTAGCACCTTTGTGAAAGATCAAGAGATTTAAGGGTATGAGTTCATTTCTGGGTCTTCAATTTTATTCCATTGATCTACCTGCCTGTCACTGTACCAATACCATGCAGTTTTTAATCATTACTGCTCTGTAGTACAGCTTGAGGTCAAGGATGCTGATTCCCACAGAAGTCCTTTTATTGCTGAGAATAGTTTTTTCTATCCTGCATTTTTTGTTATTCCATATGAATTTGAGAATTGTTCTTTCTAAGTCTGTAAAAAACTGAGTTGGAATTTTGATGGGGGTAGCATTGAATCTGTAGATTGCTTTCAGCAGGATGGCCATTTTAACTATATTAATCTTGTCAATCCATGAGCATGGGAGATTTTTCCATCTTCTGAGATCTTCTTTGATTTCTTTCTTCAGAGACTTGATATTCTTGTCATATAGATCTTTCATTTGTTTGGTCAGAGTCACACCAAGATACTTTATACTACTTGTGACAATTTGAAGAGTGTCAGTTTACTAATTTCTTTTTCAGCCTGTTTATCCATCAAGAATAGGAAGGCTACTGATTTGCTTGAGTTAATTTTCCATTCGGCCAGTTTGCTGAAGTTGTTTATCAGCTGTAGGAGATCTCTGGTGGAGATTTTGGGTCACTTAAGTATACCATCATATCATCTGCAAATAGTGATATTTTTATTTCTTCCTTTCTAATTTGTTTCCCTTTGACCGCCTTTTGTTGTCTAATTGCACTAGCTAGAACTTCAAGTACTATATTGAATAGATAGGGAGAGAGAGGGCAGCCTTGCCTAGTCCCTGATTATAGTGGGATTGCTTCGAGTTTCTCACCATTTAGTTTGATGTTGGCCACTGGTTTGTTGTAAATTGCTTTTACTGTGTTTAGGGAGGGTCCTTGAATTCCTGACCTTTCCAAGACTTTTATTATGAAGGGATGTTGAATTTTGTCAAATGATTTTTCAGCATCTAACAAAATGACCATGTGGTTTTTTGTTTTTTTTTCTTTGAGTTTGTTTAGGTAGTGGATTGCATTGATGGATTTCTGGGTATTGAACCATCCCTGCATCTTTGGGATGAAGCCTACTTGGTCATGGTGAATGATCGTTTTGATGTGATCTTGGATTCGGTTTGCAAGAATTTTATTGAGTATTTTTGCATCGATATTCATAAGGGAAATTGGTCTGAAGTTTTCTTTTATTGTTGGGTCTTTATGAGATTTTGGTATCAGTGTAACTGTGGCCTCATAGAATGAATTAGGTAGTGTTTCTTGTGTTTCGATTTTGTGGAATAATTTGAAGAGTATTGATATTAGGTCTTCTTTGAAGGTCTGATGGAATTCTGCACTGAACTTATCTGTTCCTGGGCTTTTTTTAGTTGAGAGACTTTTAATGATTGCTTCAATTTCTTTAGGGGTTATGGAACTGTTTAGATAGTTTATCTTATCCTGATTTAACTTTTGTATTTGGTATCTGTCTAGAAACTTGTCCATTTCATCTAGATTTTCCAATTTTGTTGAGTAAAGGCTTTTGTAGTAGGATCTGATGATGATTTTTTGAATTTCCCCAGAATCTGTTGTTATATTTCCCTTTTCATTTAGAATTGTGTTAATGTGGATACTGTCTTTGTGCCCTCTAGTTAGTCTGGCTAAGAGTTTATATATCTTGTTGATTTTCTCAAAGAACAAGCTACTGGTTATGTGAGTTCATTGCATAGTTCTTTTATTTCCTACTTGGTTGATTTCAGCCTTTAATTTTATTATTTCCTGCCATCTACTCCTCTTCAGCATATTAGCTTCTTTTTGCTTTAGAGCTTTCAGTTGTGCTGTTAAGCTGCTAGTATATGCTCTCTCCAGTTTCTTTTTGGAGGCATCCAGAGCTATGAGTTTTCCTCTTAACACTGCATTCATTGTGTCCCATAGGTTTGAGTATGTTGTATTTTCCTTTTCATTAAATTCTAGGAAGTCTTTAATTTCTTTATTTGTTTCCTCCTTGACCAAGTTATCATTGAGTAGAGTGTTGTTCAGCTCCCATGTGTATGTGGGCTTTCTGTTGTTGTTGTTGTTGCCATTGAAGACCAGCCTTATTCTGTAGTGATCTGATAGGAGGCATGGGATTATCTTTTCAAATCTGTTGAAGTTTGTTTTGTAACCAATTATATGATCAATTTTGGAGAAGGTACCATGAGGTACTGAGAAGAAGGTATATTCTTTTGATTTAGGATGAAATGTTCTATAGATAACTGTCAAATCCATTTGGTTCATAACTTCTGTTAGTTTCACTATGTCTCTGTTTAGTTTGTGTCTCAAGATCTGTCTATTGTTGAGAGTGGGTTGTTGAAGACTCCCACTATTATTGTGTGAGGTGCAATTTGTGTTTTGTGCCTTTGTAAAGTTTCTTTTATGAATGAGGGTGCCCTTGCATTCAGGGCATAGATGTTCAGAATTGAGAGTTCTTGGTAGATTTTTCTTTTGATGATTATGAAGCATCCTTCCTTATGTTTTTGATGCCTTTTGCTTGAAGGTTTATTTTATCCATTATTAGAATGGCTACTACAGCCAGTTTCTTGGGACCATTTGCCTGGAAAATTGTTTTCCAGCCCTTTACTCTGAGATAGTGTTTGTCTTTAACATGGAGGTGTCTTTCTTGGATGCAGCAAAATGCTGGATCCTGTTTATGGATCCAATATGTCAGTCTATGTTTTTTCATTGGAGAATTAAGTCCATTGTTGTTAAGAGATATTAAGGAATAGTGATTGTTGCTTCCTGTTATTTTCAATGTTATTTTTATGTTTGTGTGGTTACCTTCTTTTGAGTTTGTTGAGAGATTACTTTCTTGCTTTTTCTACGGTGTAGTTTGCCTCCTTGTGTTGGAGTTTTCCATCTATTATTCTTTGTAGGGCTGGGTTTGTGGAAACATACTGTGCAAATTTGGATTTGTCATAAAATATTTTGGTTTCACCATCTATGATTATTGAGATTTTGCTGGATTTAGCAGCCTGGGATGGCATTTGTGTTCTTTTAGATTCTGTACGAGATATGCCCAGGATCTTCTAGCTTCATGATCTCTTATGAGAAGTCTGGTGTAATTCTGATAGTTCTGCCTTTATATGTTACCTGCCATTTTTCCCTTACTGCTTTTACTATTCTTTCCTTATTTTGTGTATTTGGTGTTTTGACTATAATGTGATGGGACGAATTTCTTTTCTGGGCCAATCTATTTGGAGTTCTGTAGGTTTCTTGAGTGTTTATGTTCATCTGTTTCTTTTGGTTAGGGAAGTTTTCTTCTATAATTTTGTTGAAGATACTTACTGGTCCTTTAAGTTGGAAATCATCACTCTCTTCTATACCTATTATCCTCAGATCTGTCTTCTCATTTTATCCTGGGTATCCTGCATGTTTTGTGTTAGGAGCTTTTTGCATTTTGCACTTTCCTTGACTGTTGTGTCAATGTTTTCTATGGTATCTTCTGCATCTGAGATTCTCTTTTCTATAGTTTGTATTCTGTTGGTGATGCTTTATCTATGACTCCTGATTTCTTTCCTAGGTTTTCTAACTTCAGGTTTGTCTCCCATTGTGATTTCTTTATTGTTTCTATTTCTATTTTTAGTTCCTGGACAGTTTTATTAATTTCCTTTGGTCTGTTTGTGTTTTTCTTTATTTCTGCCCATTTGATTGTGTTTTCCTTTAATTCTTTAAGGGATGATTGTGTCCCCTTTTAAAAGGCTTCTAGTTGTTTACCTGTGTTCTCTTGTATTTTTTTAAGGGAGTTATTTATTTCCTTCTTAAAATTTTCTATCATCTTCATGAGATGTGATTTTAAGCCTGAGTCTTGCTTTTCTGGTGTGTTGGTGTATCCAGGGCTTGCTCTGATGGGAAAGTTGGGTTTTGATGATTCCATGTAGCCTTGGTTTGTGTTCCTTAGTCTCTTGCACTTGCTTTTTGCCATCTGGTTATCTCTGCTGTTAGCTGGTCTTACTCTCTCTAACTGTGGCTTGTCTTTCCTGCAAGCCTAGGTGTCAATACTCCTTGAAGACCAGTTCTCTCCCAGAGGAATTTGGGTTTGGAGAGCTGTGGTACAGGGTCAGCTCCCTGGTGTAAACAGAAACCAGAAGGATCTTCTCTCCAGCTGTCTCTTGTTTCCTGTGTCTTGATGGCTCTGTAAGGATCCCTCTTGATCCAGTGAATTTGAACAGAAGTGGTCGTCTTGCCTGTGCTTGAAGGGGTGTTTTCATTCCTGGGATACCAGCTCTCTCCTGTCACTATTTGAGTATGGATCCTTGTGTCACAGGATCCCCACCCTAGCCACCAAAAGAAACCAGAAGTCCACTCCTCAGTCCCTGTGTCCTGGGCATTCCAGGTGGGTCCCTCTGAGCAAACTTTCCCACACACTCATGGGAGGCTAGCTTTCTCCCAGCACTATTTGGTTATAGATTCCTGGTTGCCCAGGCAGAAGTCTCCTGCCACAGATGGAAACCTGAATGTTCCTTCCTCCTGGCTGTCCTCAGTCCCTGTGTCCCAAGAATTTCGGTTGAGTCCCTCTGAGCAGTGTTACTCCTCTTACCCCCTCTCATGGGCTAGTCCACATTCCTGGGAGGCTAGCTTTCTCCCAGCACTATTTGGCTATGGAGCCCTGGTGGCCCAGGCAGAGGGCTCTCAACAATTTCTATGAATGTGGAAATGTCAAAATGTGCAATATTAAAACACTATAGCTAATGTTTAATATGCCCTTAGAACAGCATTCTAGAAAGTGTCCCCATCTACTTTCTTTCTCTCTTTACATTTGTGTATATCTTTCTCTCTTTAATATCTTTTGTAATTATTTACTTATTTATCCTATGTACTTGGAGAGGTGAGTATGTGCATGCCACATTACATTTGTTTAGAGGGTAATTGCATTCATCCATAGTACATGTGTGTGGTGATAATGTGACAAATGACAGGTGATGGTTTTTTTTTTTTCTTCCACCGTTTTTGTCCCAGACATCAAATGCAGGTATACAGGTAGGTAGGCTTTGCAGCAAACACATTTATGTGCTGAACTAAGTCCCTGGTCCATCCTCATGCTTTCTTGTTGCATTTAACTCCTTCCTCTAATTTCTACATGTTTTTAAATGTCTTCGTCTTGTCTCCTTATTCCCTAACCAATTCTGTGGCTTATGCAGATGTATGTAAAAACACACACACACAAACACACACACACACATACACACACACACACAGAGAGAGACAGAGACAGAAACAGAGACATAGACAGAGAGACAGAGAGACAGAGAAAGAGAGGAGAGAGACAGAGAAAGAGATGACAAATGCACACATATGTTTACAAAGTTTTAAGTGTGAATTGTGAAATTATAAAATATTGCTTCCTCTACTTTTCATCTACTCTTCTGTATATTGAATGCTATTACATTCTGGTTTACTCTTCTTTGCTTTTATGCCCAATACAGTAATCTCATTTTCAGATGTTAATTAGCCATTTGTTCAAACTGGCCTGGAGCTCCTAAAGAATATTTTTATTTGCATAAAACAAAATTCCTTTATGACTTACAGTGTATCTCAATTGCTTCAACCACAAGCTAAAGCAAAGCAAAGAAAGCAAAATTAAGCCAAATTGAAAGTGACTTTTTTCTTGGTCTAGCCAATTCATTGTTCCACATTTTATAAATGAACTTGGCCAGAGAATTCTGTCCTGTGTTTTGCCAGTCTGAAACCCACTCATTTGTTATTAAATACGGGGGAGGAGGAGAAACTGTGATAAGAGCTTTCATCAAAAGCATGCTAGGGTGTCAGTATCTATTTTGTATGGACTCAATCTGTTGGAATCCCTGTTTGCAATAGATATGAGTTTATAGTACACTGACTGACTTGAGTTAAATGCTATGCTGCAATCTTTTATCGGCTAACAAATGATGCACCATACCAAATCCTCTGTTGTATCATGCTGATCATTGATTCAAGGTCATTGTACCTCCTAGAGAAAGGGATTTAGCTTTCCCAACTGAGTGTCCTCTAGAAAATAAGTACTGGAGTGCAAAATAAGATAAAAAGAATACTGATATCAAGAAAATCATTACAGCAGCAAGCATGCCTATTCGTGCATGGGTGTGGTTTCTTTACAACTGGCATTCAATTTAGTTAAGAAGCAATAATCTGCTTATTCTATGCATTATGTGCTTGAGGTTACCTGGGGGTCCCCAAAGAAGTCACCATATCCAGGATCTACTATCATAGGTGGTTATAATCTGTCCAATAGGAGAACTGGGAATTGAACCCAAGACATGTGGAAGAGTATCAAGTTTCTAAACTGCTAAGCCATCCTGCCAGCTTCTGTATTTAGTGTTTTAAAATTACCACTGATGTTCTAATTGCCATTCATAAAGATGTACTTTTGTACATATGTAAATATTTCTAAAGTAGCCCTAAAGAAGGGATTGCCTAGCTAGAAGATATTCAAATTTTAAAATTTGGATTAATACTACAGAATTTCTTGGTAGTTAGATATATTTTTATGTCCTCCCTACCCAAATGCTATTTTTTGAATTTTTGTAAAATGTAGAATAGTAGTGGTCTGTTTTCTTAACTTTTGCATCAGGTGAGTGGACATTTCTAGGTTGTTTTGGTTTTCTTTTGCCTGGTAATTAGTGAAGTTGAGAGTCTCTTCATATATTTTTTAATCTTCCAAATCTGTGTACTACTGTGACACTATCTCTGAAAAGTGTCTACTTGAACTCCTCTTTTCCTCAGTAAAATAGTTTGTGATTACTTCTACATATATGTTGACACAGTGTACATTTCTCCTGAGATGTTGTTTTAAACTCATAATTAGATCACAGTGGCAGAGATGACCGATCCAATGTATTCGTTCTTTTCATTTGCTTCGCAAGTAGAAAGATTAGTTTTTATATCATCAAAGTTTTTTTTTTTTTTTTTTTGGACAGAAACTCATCATTGCCCTACACTCTAGATGCCACAAAGGTCATGGCATTTTAATCACTTGCCAGCATATTTACTGCAATAGTACAATGTCTTCTTTTTGGATTTCTGAGACGGGTATTAACATTTCAATACAACTTTTTAAAAACCTGACATACAGCACTTCTCCAATTCTGTTTTTTGAACATGTATGCATTTTATATTTTCTTAAAGAAACATTACTAAACTACTAAATAGGGAATTCACCTAAGATTATTTTTAAAAAATGTTACATGAGGATGTAAATGTAAAAATCAGCTACATATATAAAACATGAGAAAAAAATTAAGAAACTGGATTAATTTTGGTCCTGGTATGGTACTAATTCATGGTTTTTTTTTTTTTTTTTGTTTTTTTTTTGTTTGTTTGTTTGTTTTTGGTTTTTTTGTTTTTCGGTTTTTTTCTGTTATTCATTATCTTGACATGCATGGGTTGCATTTGAGAATTTCCATCATCATGAATTTTTTATCATCAGTGACATATTTTATAATCTTTTACCTGTACTTTTTTGCAAGCTAGTATTGGTACTAAAAACATTTTGTTAGGGGGAGGGAAAGGGCTGTTTTTCCCCATAAAAAGATACACAGAAAACTGAGCAGAGGAAAAATGAAACATTACTATGAGCATTATAAGTCACACATACTTGATTTTCAAAAAAGCATTTAACAAAGAATTATAGACTATATCAAATACTCCAGCTGGCAGACAAATTTATAGAAAATTTAAAGCTAAATTCAGCAGTGAAATTTGTCAGTCAAAATGACTGATATCCTAACAACTCTAATTGTACATCTTAATTTATCAATCTAAGGTAACAGTCCCTCATCAGTTTTAAGTTGACTTGATATAAACTTTCAAGTTTACAAAAATGTAAAAAAATAAATATCAGGAATTAAATGCTTCCTCTTAGAACTGGTAATTCATATTGTAAAATGTCTTAAAATCTTTAAATAAAAAAAAAAACCTTTTTTTTTATTGACATTCTTAAATTCTACATTGTAGTGCTTCTGATCATGTTTTCTATGGGAGAACAGAAGGAAAATTTTGTGTCTTAGCAAAACCCATGTCCATCAATATCTTCACTGGAATTAATAATTTTTAAGGATTATTTTAACTATTAATCCTCTGAAGATGCAATGGTCAAACAGGGAAAGAAGTCTGTGCTTGTGCACATATGTTTAGTTTACTGCAGTAGGCAGTTGTGAGTGGGACTTAGTAGCAGAGTCAATCATATGCATACTAAGTGATGTGAGCACATTGGAATGAATTTTCCATGTTTGTAACAGAGTTCTTGAAAAATCTGTATATCTAGCATGTCTACTAGGTTTTGGGGTAGAACAGGGAAACTCTAGAATCTGGCTAATTGTATTTCCTTAATAATTTATGTTAACTTTTAAAGTAAAATATCAAGCAGTAGAAAATGGAGTTAATAAGATCTATAAAAAGACAGCTGTTCATGAGAGAATTAGAAGAAGTCATTGTATGTTAATAGATATGTCAGCTCTTAAGTTATTTTAAAGTAAATAGACATTTGTTTAAACAGAGAGAATCAGTTGTTGGGAGATATATAATCTTGGCCTAGCACTGATACCTGTAACTTATGTCACTTAATAAATAATACATATAGATCAGGTTTCCCAATTGTAAGATGGAACACTGAGTGGTTCTTTGAGGGTCCATGAAAGGTAGTCTGTGTTCTGGTAGAGCCAAGGTTCAAACCCCGTGGGCCAAATAGGGGGTAAAAGTCCTATAAGGAGTAAAGGCAGGCATTTGCCAGGCTCCTAGACACAGCTCCTGACACGTGCCTATATCTCTCCATAGGTCTGTGACTTTTGGTCACATAAAAAGGAAATGCCCCACAAGCCTCTTCTCAAGTAAAGGCTTGGTCACGCCCCCAAACCCTGCCACAGGTAGAGGCGTTGCCATGTAGCCTCAACATCTCCATGTTAATGAGGCACCCTAGAGGCTTAGCCATACCCCTTTCCTGTTACTATTTCAACCTCACCCCTCCCTGAGGTCGTGGGTGTACGGTTTCACCCATGCTATTCTCCACAATGATAATAAATGCTCTGAAACCCTGGACTATTTCTCTTCATTTGCTATGGGAAACAATGGAACTGGCCTTTGCGGAAAGAGCCACGTCTAGTTTCCTGCCTAAGCCATCTCAGTGTTCTCAGCCACTGTAGACATCCACCCAAGCCAATCCAGCTAACCAGTACATAAGCCACCAACCTGGTCCCACAGTAACTCCAGCCCATCTCTTTCACTTCTCTGCCCCACAAGTGAGCCTCCCACTTCGTTCACAACTCTTGTGCTGCATCCAGTGGCATCTACAATGCCCAGAGACTGGAAACACCACAGAGCGGGCTGTAGAGGTCCCCCCAGAACCGAGGCCGCCTCCCTCATCCCTGGGTTGTGTCTCCACAGAGGCTTCCCACACCCTAACACAATCTGGTTGGCCTGTGGGGGTGTGCATAGTCAACTGCCCAAGCACCCTGTCTCTCACAGGGGCCACAAGTGCCCAGGGCAGACGTGCAGGACTTCACTCTCTATCCTGTGCCATTTGGTCCAACAGTTCTTGGAGTTCTTTCTCTTTCCAAGGCTCTTATTCCAAGGTTCTCATTCTTGTGACAATTTCTCCACTGTGTGAAGGCCTAGCTGGATATTAATGAAGCACTTCTAGGAGCAGCTATGGCATTCTCCCATTTGTTCATTTATCAATTATTATTTACTGTTTAATATGTTTCTATTACATTAGGTATTTGCAGTAGAAAATGAATGAAAATGTCCTTGATTCCAAAGAATGTACATCTTAGAAGGAGTCATTGATGTAAAAAAATTTACTACAAATCATTACAGTGCTATCTTAAAAGTATGAACACACCCTCTGCAGTTCATACAGATTAAGTAGAAACCATCAAGATCCTGGCTTGATGACCAGCGGCTGCCAATGAAGTTTGACAAAAAGAAAAGAACTGAATGTCGGTGTAGTTTTCTCTACTTTTAAAACATTTATTCACTTATATTTTATGTGCATTTTATTTTACTATTTATTTTATGTTTGCCTGTATGTATGTATGTGTGCTACTATATTTCAACAACTGAGAATTATGATTATTAATTTATGTTTCAATCTCCCTGAAATACATGACTATACTTGCAACAATGAAGAAAGGAATGAGTTATTGCTTTGGAGAAATTTAAAGAAAATGCTTTCTAATTTGAAATTAGTTGCTTTCATTTAATCTTTCTTCTCTTATGTTTGCAATGGTTCAAAACACAGAACAGAAAGGGACTCCACTTGACATTTATTTTCAAAACCTAAAAGATTAATAAAATAGATGGAAAACTGAGCTTTTGTATTTAACTACACAGACCAATCCCATGCTTTATAAATAACAATGCCCAAAGAACAGATTGTTGTTAGCAGGTGAATGTTTGTTATTTAGCAATCCAGGGTAAAAAAGAGAGCAAATGTGCTACAGCACACAGGCCATTAGCCCAATCTATAGGTAATTGGTACTCTGTCATGAACATTCACCATAGCATAACAGTTTATATGGCATGTATATTTTATTTACCTGGCATGCTGCTCCCAAAGGTGGTTCTAATGTGTCTGCAAAGAATGAGTACACTCAGAAATATTAGAAATGATATTGAATCTGTAACTCTTTTTGTGTCAATCACTCAGATGTGCTTCTTGATGCTAGATTGTGAAAGGGCTGTGGTGACAGGACTTCTAGTCCTTTATGAGTGGATGAATGCTGGATTTTGTGTGCTGTGTGCTATTGACACATGCCTTGGCTTCCTGACTGGACTATAAATTGTTTTTGGAGTAATGACTGCTTGACTGCTTCACTGACATACTCTTCCACATGCCGGGACACACAACACACACACACACACAGAGAGAGAGAGAGAGAGAGAGAGAGAGAGAGAGAGAGAGAGAGAGAGAATTCAGATACATACAAGATGATAATCCATTGTTAGCTAAAGTAGCAGCCTACAGGCTCAGCTTGTTATAATTCTATATGAAACAAACCATTGTTTCATTTTCTTACAACAGACAATTTTATTTAGAAGTTTAGTTTGAAGATAACATCATTGAATTTGAATCTGGTTTGGCCTGTAAGAGATGCTGTTGTAAAAGTATGTTTGTGGAAAAACTTGTTTATCATCCACACCCAGTATTATAAACCTGTGGCTTTGAGTTCTTCTTTTAAAAAAAAAATCATTCCATTCATTTACTTCTCAAATGATATCCCACTTCCCAGTTTCCCCCTCTTCCAACCCCCATTCCACATCTGCCCTCTCCCATCCCATTTGCCTGTATGAGATTGCTCCTCCACTCACCCACACTCTCCTGCCCCACTGCTCCAGCTTCTCCTTATTCTGGGACATTCAATCACCATGGAAACATGGGTCCCCCTCCTGTTGGTTGCTGTCAGACAAGGCCATCCTTTGTTACATATATATCTGGAGCCATGGATCTCTCCAGGTACACTCCTTGGTTGGTGGTCTAACCTTTGGTATAGCCTATGTTGTTCTTCTAATGGAATTGTATTCCCCCCCTGCTCCTCCAGTCCTGCCAGCACCCCCACATTAAGAAGAGGACATCCATTCTTCACTTTAGCAAGAGGAAGTGTTAAGGTTTCAGGCATGTTAATTCCCCAGAATGTGTCATACCTGAGGATGTAAGGACTTCTTAAAGTTTATTGTTATGTCTATTGCTTTTCTTCCACCAGCCAAAATTCTTGTGTGGCCCTGGATATCTTATTAACATTTCTCAATCTCAACTTTCTTGTCTGTAACAATAGGGGTATGATAGCTAATTTTAATGTGTCACTTTGGTTGATAAAGTGCTATTTATATGTTGTCTTGAAAACATTTAAAAGCAACAAAACTATTCCAAACAAACTATCTTCCCCAATGTAACTCCCAGGATTATGTCTGTTGTGGGCCAAAAGAAAAGATCAAAGTCCCCAGATTAGAGGGGAATTTTACCTCTATACAGCAAGACAGAAATTGCTGTACTTTTATACTTAGAACTCTAACATAAACTCTTGGTGCAATTTCCACCCTGCTGGACTGATATTAAGATGCCACAGTTGAAAGTTCCACAACTGTGTGAGCAAATTCCTTAAAATGAAATAGATCTTTGTCTTGCTCTTTGTCTATCTTTGTATCTCTGTCTCTGTTCTCTCTCTCTCTCTCTCTCTCTCTCTCTCTCTCTCTCTATATATATATATATATATATATACACACATACATACATACATACACATTCTATTCATTATGATGTTTTTCTGTGACAACAGTGACAAACTCCAGGTTATTTTGTTGTAACCAAAGTAGGTATTAAATTAAGTATTTAATTTCTCCTTTTCCAACAATATTCATATTTTAAATACACATTTTCCATCCTTTATTTAATCTTCCCTTTATAATGCAAGTTCTTCAGTGTGCACAAATGGCATCTTTTTATACATAGTGATGATATCAGCATTCATATTCCATTAAAAGTAGAGTGATTGTGCATGACTATTGGGGCCCACAATGACATTTACACATTTGCTTTCAGGAGTAAGTAATGATAATTTACAAACACCATGTAGATGTGAGTAATTACTTTCTTCTGAAGATAAAGGTTAGCTCAGTCTGTAGGCATCATATGTTATTCATTGCCTGTGTACATGTTCAGCTGTATTTCTCACAAATCTGTTCTATCTCCCTGCTCTAATCTAGAAATGCTTTATCTTTACACAACATGAATTTTTTCTTGGAAAAGCACTTTTGTTCTTGGTTTCATAATTGAATGGTAGCATTGCAACTTGACAATCAATTCACTTTTCTTTTATATGAAGTTATAAAACACTGGGGTTATCAGTATTTAACCTGAGCTCATGTCTAGTAATATAAGAGTAAGCAGGAGTAAGAAGGAGGAATATAGGAATATATTGAGAGACAACAAGTAGACATGTTATTTCTTAAACTGTCACTGGGCTCTAATCATATAACTTTCAGGGAAGTCTCCATTCTGAATGTTCTGGGGAAAATAGCACAGAGACAGGATTCACACTAGATGCTGATTATAAACCCATTTGGAGCAGTGACTTTGTCTCAGTCATTGATGCAGATTCACATACCAGCACGTAATCCATACTAAATTAATTGTTACAGGATCAGTTATAAAAAACGAGATTGATAAATTACGTGTAAGTTGATATAGCAAGACTTGATGCAGATACAGAGAAAGTAATGATGTACCTGTGGCAAGCAGTATAGGAAACAGAAGAGAAGAAGCAGGAGAAACTACACACGATCAAGACAACATGATTCAATTTGTCAGCCTGCCAGGAATAGCTGAGCTGCCAAACTCTCTGCTTCCAATCTTCCATTTCACACTTAGGTATTGGGAAGGTTAATTTCACATGTCATCTTGACTGACATGGGACACACTTATTAATCTTTTTTTTTTTTTTTTTTTGAGTATGTTCTGTGATGAGAGTAGCATTTTATGTCACTTAATTTTGTTGTTGATTTGAGATGAGGTTGCACATTCAGATTGGTCAGGAAGTGGCTAAGGCTGTCAATTACGTGCCAATTGTGCTTCTCATTCTCTGGGACTCATCCTTCCTCACTGAGACTGCTTGGATTATAGATGTGTGGGTAACACCACACTAATGAGCATTGAACTCAGAGCCTCTGGCGTGGTAGGTCAATATTCTACCCACTGACATATAGCTGTAGCATCAAGACTAACATTTCAATCTGTGGATCCAGAAAAATAGAAATAAAAATAAAAAGAAAGGATATAAAAATAAAAATTATTCTCTTCCATGTTGGCAGTCATCATCAAAACCATGGAAGTTGGAGTACAATGAAAAGAGGAGTGATAACGAATTTATGTTTCCCCTCCTCACTGTGAGTTTGGGCCATCATGTGTCTCTTCTCTAGTCCTGGAAGTAGAGTTTATACTACTGGCTTCTTAGTTTTTATATTTTTAGAGTCTAACAGAATCACATCATCAGCTTTCTTGCTTTCCATTCTTTTTGCAGACATTAGACGATGGTGCTTCTCAACAGCTCTAGTTTTGTCAACAAATTCATCATAATAAATCTCTTCCCTTCCCAAACAGTACTGGTTCAGGTTATCTGGGGAACCTTGACTAATATAGGTGTGTGTCCTGCTGTTGGGATTCTGCCAGCCAGTTCTATTGCCTATCACATATGAACTGAGAATAAATATTTTTGAATGCTGCCTAGTGAAGACTGCCTGTTCAGTGGCAAGTTTCCAAGCATTTTGCTTTGCTGCTTTCCTTGGCCAAGGCCTTGCCCTGTCAGCAAATACACCCTGACTATTATTTGTAAAAGTAATGTCTGTATTCACTGCTACACTGCTACTCAACAAGGGTTACTAAGCTTGCATAAGGGGCCTAATTTAGAACCTGACAATAGCAGAACCACTGAAAGAAATATGGCTCATGGCATGTCAGGTGATATAATTGAAGTTAATGTTATACATAATGAAATGTCCTCATATATATTCTGTGTAATTTTGAGTATTTGGAAGTTTCAGAATGATAGTACTTTTTTCATTTTTTTTTTTTTTTTTAGTAAGTAGTATATAGGATTTTCCCCTATATTTATTTCCTCAATTTAATAAAGGTTCAGGAAACCATTCTATGAATAATCATATTTTTAGCATTACAAACATACTAAACACATAAGAAGTTCTTAATAATAGGCTATGAAATACCTATCACAAAAATATCAGGCAAGGTTGGCAGATTATGTAGAAAACACATTCTTTGTTCAAAAATATGTTTTTTAAAATAAAATGAAACTGCCCAGTAAATTGTATAAAAGAAAGAGTTTGTTACATGAATATGGGAAAATGTTCAACTACGGTACAAAGAAATTAAATGTAAAGTACATATGAACTCCCTCTATGTTTCTCATCAATTAAATGGGCTAAAAATATAACATAGGTATAATTTAAGGACTTAGTTGCTTTATGCAACTATGAACTCTAAATGAATAAATCAATAATATTTATCTCAAAATAAGAGTTACTTAACGAACTTATAAATTAGTGTCTAGGTTCTTAAATGATATAACTGCAATCTAAAAACTTGGTATAGACAGAATATGTAGCAGGGTTGGCACATTTTTCAGTGGGAAATTGATTGCACATGCCCTTACATATACACAAACACACACAAACTCACACACAAACACACACACAAAGACACACAAACTTACATCACTGCCCATCAGTGCCTGTCAGTGCCCATTAGTGCCCATCAGTGTTGGAACAAACCTGGTGCGGTGGAAAGAAGTCCCATGTGTTCGTCCCAGGCACTAAGGCTCTGGGTGGGGCAGGACACACACGGGAAGTGGCTGTGAGATCTTCTACAGTCCGATGGGCTGGCCAGGCTGTATGAGAGGCCTCTGTGGAGACACAGCCCATGGGTAGAAGTGGGAGCCATCCCGGGAAATGCTGCAGCTGACTCTGGAGTTCCCATAGTTGGACATCACAGATGCTGCAGGATTCTGCAGGAAGAGGCCCACAGAGCACAGCTGGTGTCCAGCGGTGGAACCCGGTTTGCAGCAGCTTGGAGAACAGGGCTAGCTGCTTAGGCTTGGGTGAATGGGTATTATCTGGGAACACTGGGAAGCCCTTGGTGAAAGATTAGATGCAGCTCCTTAATTGAGGGCTGGATCCCTCGCTTCCCAAGGCAGGTCAAGATGAATAAACAGTCCATAACTCTAAGACGTTTATTTTTATTGTGGAGAGTGGTGTGGATGGAATTGTAACCCTGCCCCTCTGGGAGAGGAAAGTCAGATATAGCAGCTGGGAAGGGGCGAGGCTAAGTCTCTAGGTGTCTCATTAACCTTGGGATAGCTTGAGGCTGTGTGGTCATGTCTCTACCTGGGGCATGGCCACGCCACTACCTGAGGAGGGGTGGTACATGACCTTGACCAGAGCCAAAAGCCTACCGGGAGCATTGGCATAATGTTTCCTGGTCCCTTGCGGATTCTGCTGGGTCGCCCAGAATTTATGCCTGTGCCTGATCAGGTACCAGACTGCCTGTCACAAATCACTGCCCCACACATCAGTGACTATCAGTGACTATCAGTGCCCATCAATGCCCATCCGCACCCATCAGTGACTGTTAGTTCTCATCAGTGCCTCTCAATTCCCATCAGTGACTGTCAGTGCCCATCAGTGCTTGTCAGTGTCCATCAGTACCTGTCAGTGCCTGTCAGAGTCCTTCAGAGTCCATCAGTGCCCATTGGTGCCTGTCAGTGTCCTTCAGTGCCTATCAGTATCCATCAGTGGCCAGGAGTACATCTGAGTGCCCGTTATTGTTCTTCAGTGCCCGTCAGTACCTGTTAGCTCATGTGAGGGAATGTCAGTGTTGGCACGGTGCTTTCCAGTGCCTGTCCATGTTGTTAGTACCTGCCAATGCCTGTCTATGCTGTCAGTGTTGTCAGTCCCTTTCCTTGTTGACAGTGCCTGTAATTCCTTGCCCATGTGGTAAGTGCTGGCCAGTGCCTGTCCATGTTTTGTCAGTCAGGTATGACCGTCAGTGTCTGAAAGTGCCTATCAGTGATTG
Source organism: Rhynchomys soricoides (assembly GCA_019843965.1). Classification (NCBI taxonomy): domain Eukaryota; kingdom Metazoa; phylum Chordata; class Mammalia; order Rodentia; family Muridae; genus Rhynchomys; species Rhynchomys soricoides. Next base: position 1,389,865 of record JADRCH010000226.1, on the reverse strand, counting down.
CCTCCCCTCTGAACTGAGATACTGTGATAGAATACAGAAATGGGAGAACATAAGGAGAATATCTTCTTTATCCTGCTCATTTTTGTGGTAATATCAATATGCATCTTTTCTTAAAGATTTATTTGAAAAAAAAAAAAAAGACCATTGATAGAAGGTTGAAAAGGAACTATAGAGAGGCTTTTTAACTATTCTCCCATTTCTCCAGTAACTGTTTCTATGAATGAATAATAGTAATTATATCCAAGGCAGACAAAGAAATCAGAAGAACATGCCAGGCATTTCTAGTCTGATTTTATCAAATGTATATATTTGTGCATCAACTTTGTGATCAAGCAGTGAACTGTTCCATCATTAGAAACATTTCCCTTTCTAGTAATTTGTCTTACCCTGTCCCACGCTACCATCTCGCCAGCAAGAACAACGCGGCACACATAGGATCCTTCTGCAGTAAAGCTTTAATGCATCTTGAGAGGGAGAGCATAAGCTTGCCAAGAATGGAGACCCCGAACAACAGAACACCTGTCCCTTATATAGGCCACAGCGCTCGCCTGGGACATGGAGCTTCCCCATTGGCTCCCCGCACGTCAGGCCAGATGACGCCACGAGAGAGGCTGAGACTCTGAGGTGGAAAATTACCAGGTGCATTTGCACTAGCCTGTTTACAACTTGTTCTCGGCCGAATGTAGGCGCCATCTTGTAATGGCGAATGTGGGTGCGACTCGGGCGGCTTCCCACATTACCCCACCTCCATTACTTCTTAATTCACTAATCTCTTTTCAATGTGTATAATACTGTCATTTCTCGAACGCTGTTCAGAAGGACTTTGTTGAGTAGCAATTTTCTTCAAATTGAATGATTCTCTTCAAGATGTAGGAAGAATATGGAGGAAGTCAGGAAATAAGCAACTCATGAATCTCAGGAAATTCTAATAAACTTACAGGTCTCCTCACCAAGTTTGTAGCATATTTGCAGTAGCTGCAGAGGGAAGACTGAAGAGCAGGGATTTTCACCTAGCCCAGCTTCCTGGAGGAGACTCCTTGATGATACAGCTCTTGCAAGTCATGCAGAAAGTTCCAGGAATGTGGTTTCTGTGAGTTGTCACTTAAGTTGAAGGTTTTTCTTTTCTTTTCTTTCTTTCTTTCTTTTTTTTTTTTGATCCAATTTTCATTGAGTCTTCCATGATCCTGTAAATAATCTCTCACTCATATTCCTGCAAATAACTCTTAACTCATTGGATCACTAAATTGAACTTGGGGGCAATTGCTACTTTGGGCTATTTGTGGTAGACATATATCAACTTATTTCTTATTAGGAAAAGTCACTGCAACAGAATTTTATAAATTATCACCTTTTGTTACTCAGCATGTGCTAGGAAGATCCACCCAAGCTGTTCTGTGTACTGGCTGTTGCTCATTGTCTTTCACATAGCTGCAGTCCTACTTGTGTCACTAGTTTGCCAAGACAGGATACATTCTTTCTAAGGGTCTTTTCTCTTTCCTAAATGGAGAACTGTGTGCTCTGTTCTGATTGAGAAACTGGAGTGATGGAGAAATGGCAAGGTAAAATGAGTACACAGCAATCTTTGGCAGAGAGGTATTATCAGTGAGCCAGAGCTATGAAGCTTCAATGAGCTCCCACTGACATGGAATGGGTTCAAGAGTAAGTGATACTATTCGTAATGTAGACTGTGTGAGAAAACTAAGTAGCTAACTTGAATATTAAGGTGTTTTAACTTGACTTAGTCCTGGGGGTTCTCAGGTGAATTTCTGTTTCTGGGTACATCTGATAGTTTACATCTGTGTGATAGTAAAATGTACCTCAGTTAGGATTTCAATTGCTGTGAAGAGACTCCATGACTAAGGCAACTCTCATAAAGGAAAATATTTAATGGAGATAGTTTCCAGGTTCAGAGGTTTAGTCCATTATCATCATGGCCAGAAGTGTATCAACTTTTCAGGCATATGTGCGCTGAAGGAACTGAGAGTTCTATATCTTGATCAGGCAGGAGGAGACTGGAAGTTTTTCTCACACTGGGCATAGATTGAGCATTTAAGACATCAAAGCCCTGCCTCCACAATGAAACACTTTCTGTAACAAAGCCACACCTCAAAAGTAGCCACACCTTCTAACAGTGTCATTCCCTGTAGCCAATCACTCAAACACATGAATCTGTGGGGGCTCTACCTATTCAAACCACCACAATATGTGACTTGGCAGACATAGTAAAAAAGATGGCTCTCTTCAATGTGGGTAAGCATCTATCTCTGTAAGGCTTGATAAGAATAAAAAGTGTAGAAGAACTTGTGTTTCCTGCTTGCCTCTTTGAACATGGCTTTGGTTCTTTGGCATCCTTGGACTGAGTTATGCATCCTCATCTTTCCTAGTTCCTAGACCTTGACACTTGAGCTGAAAAACACCACTGGATTTTCTCTGTCTATGGCTTGCTGGTGTCAAGTGACTTTGTCTCAATAATCTCACAAAGAAATCTCTGTAATAAACATTTTCACTCATATATAATTTTGATTCTGCTTCTGGAGAGAATTCCTGACTAATAAATAAGCATCTTTTAAAGAATATATGCAAATGGAAGTGACTCAAACACCTAAACAATAGTCTTCCAGAAGTTAGATTTAATTATAGTCTATGTAAAAGGCATGCATAAAACAACTGAAAATGGAAACTATGAAGTAAGATACAATTGCCTATACCTATATAAGGTCAAATAGCAAACTATAAATCTTTCTCTGCTCACTTGGAGACTCCAATGTTAAAGAAATTGTCTGGGAAGAATAATGATGCTACCCCAGTATGTCTGTATCCTAACCACTGGAGCCTAGGAATGATTGATCTTAGATATCAGAAAGGACTTTACATATGTGGTAAAGTTCAGGATCTTAAAATGGTAATTATCCATGTCTATCTCAGTGGGTCCACTTGCAAAAATGTTGAACAGAGAATCAGGAGAATCAAATAACAATGACAAGTGAAAATGGCGGCAGTGGTCAGAGTAAGGGGCTCTGAGCCAAGAAACATGGACAATTTCAAAATATAGAAAAGGTAAAGGAAGAAATTGTTCCCTATCTCCTCCAAAAGGGAACTATGCTGACACTGTGATTTATAGACTTCTTCCCTCCACGACTATGACACAATATAGCTGTTTTAAACCACTAAGTTGTGGTGATTTTTTAGAGTTGCAACAGGAAGCCACTACTGGGTCCAAGAAGCATACCAGGTCACCCACCGTTCAACACATACTAACAAGAACCACAAGATACCACATGAATTTCAAATCTGGAGTGTAGGATGGATATAGGTGATGGCTCATAGAAGAGCATAGGATGGTGTGGATGGGAAGATTTTAAAAGTCACAGAGACTACTCATGTAGAAGAAACTGATTTTCTGTCATGATAAGGCTTAAGCCCTAATAGTCTTAAAATCTTTATAATGATCACCTGTCTTCTATCTTTTTTCCTGTTGTTTGTTCATTTTGATGTACTTCAGAGGAAACAGAGTTGTGGTTGAGGTAGTCAGAGCTGAGGCAATAAGTGATGCCATGATTGCAACTGATACAGGGGGAAGTACTGAGTGTGAATCATATACCTGGAACCCTCCAAAGCTACTGTATTTACTAACCACCAAGCCTCACTCATCGTGAGAATATTCTTACCATTACACTCCTCATTTTAACACATGCAGAAACAGAGGTATCAAGAAATGAAACATTGTGTTGAAGGTCTTGTGCATTTTTAGCAGCTCATTCAAAATTTGAATAAAAAGATAAGCCTGAAATAAAATACAGGAATAGCCATACTGTTTGATATATTATACTGGCATGACTGTGGATTGATTTGTTTATTTTGTTTTGTTTTGTTTTATTTTATACATGAAAGTGGCAAAATAAACTTGTGATCATAATTTCTTTAAAATTTTAAATATTGGCAATTTTCAATCTGTGAACAAATTATATCCTGAAATTATCAGCCAGTGAAGTTAAAGGTAAATATATTTTAAAAGAACTGATAAGTAAAGCAGCTTGCTTATCTATTTTGAATTTCAATTTTATCATTTATGTAATAAAGATAATAGTTCCCATATTGAGAGCACAAGGCTTGAAATGCAGCTATGCTATGAATATTCTGGTTTTTTTCTTGTATATTTTTTACTGGATATTTTCTTTAATTACATTTCCAATATTTTCCCCTTCCAGGACTCCCTTTTGGAAACTTCCTATCCCATCTCCCTTCCCCCTGCATCTATGAGGTTGCCCCCCCTATTCACCCACCCACTCCTGCCTTCCTGCCCTGGCATTCCCCTACACTAGGGCATTGAACAACCACAGGCCCAAGGGCCGCTCCTCCTAATGATGTCCAACCAGACCATCCTCTGCCACATATGCAGCCAGAGCCATGGGTCCCTCCAAGTGTATTCTTTGATTGGTGGTCCAGTCCCCAGGAGCTCCATAGGATCTGGCCAGTTGACACTGTGGCTTCCCACATGGGGTTGCAAACCCCCTAAGCTCTTTCAGGACCCTCTCCAGCTCCTTCATTGGGGATCCAATGCTGAGTCCAATGGTTGGCTGCAAGCATCCACTTCTGCATTTCTCAGGCTCTGGCAGAGCCTCTCAGGAGATAGCTATATTAGGCTCCTACCAGCATGCACTTCTTGACATCCAAAGTAGTGTCTACATTTGGTGACCATTTGCTTGGAAATTTTTTTTCCAACCATTTACAATGATGTAGTGTCTTTTGTTCTCACTGAGGTGCATTTCTTGTGTGCCACAAAATGTTGGGTCCTGTTGATGCATCCAGTCTATTAGTCTATGTCTTTTTTATTTGGATATTGAGTTCATCGATGTTAAGAGATATTAAGGAAAAGTAATTGTTACTTCCTGTTATTTTTGTTGTTAGAGGTGGAATTATGTTTGTGTGGCTAACTTCTTTTGGGTTTGTTGAAAGATTACTTCTTTGCTTTTTCTAGGGTGTAGTTTCTCTCCTTGTGTTGGTGTTTTCCATCCATTATCCTTCATAGAGTTAGATTTGTGGAAAGATATTGTATAAGTTTTGTTTTGACATGGAATATCTTGGTTTCTCCATCTACAGTAATTGAGAGTTTTGCTGGGTATAGTATCCTGGGCTGGCATTTGTCTTCTTTTAGAGTCCGTTTTAACATCTGCCCAGGATCTTCTAGCTTTCATAACCTCTGGTGAGAAGTCTTGTATAATTCTGTTAGGTCTGCCTTTATATGTTACTTGACCTTTTTCCCTTACTGCTTTTAATATTCTTTGTTTTGTGCATTTGTTCTTTTGACTACTACGTGATGGTAGGAATTTCTTTTCTGGTCCAATCTAATTGGAGTTCTGTAGACTTCTTGTATATTTATGGGTATCCTTTTCTTTAGGTTATGGAAGTTTTCTTGTATAATTTTGTTGAACATATTTACTGGCCATTTATGTTGGGAATCCTCACTGTCTTAGGTTTGGTCTTCTCTTTGTGTCCTGGATTTCCTGGATGTTTTGGGTTAGGAGCTTTTTGCATATTGCATTTTCTTTGACTGTTGTGTCAATGTTGTCTATAGTATCTTCTGCGCCTAAGATTCTCTCTTCTATCTCTTGTATTCTGTTGTGATGCTCGTATCTATGACTCCTACTCTCATTCCTAGTTTTTCTATCTCCAGGGTTGTTTCCATTTGTGATTTCTTTACTGTTTATATTTCCATTTTTGAGATCCTGTATGGTTTTGTTCAATTCATTCACCTGTTTCATTGTGTTTTCCTGTAATTCTTTAAGGATTATTTTTTTGTTGTTGTTGTTTCTCCTTTAAGAGCTTCTACCTGTTGACCTGTGCTCTCTTGCATTTCTTTAAGGGAGATATATATGCCCCTTTTAAAGTCCTCTCTCATCATCATCATGAAATATGGTTATAATCAGAATCTTGCTTTTTTACTGTGTTGGGGTTCAAGGTTTGCTGTGGTGTGAGAACTGGGTTTTGATGATGCCAAGTAGCCTTGGTTTCTTTTGCTTGTGTTTTTTCCTTTCCCTCTCATCAACTGGTTATCTCTGGTGTTAGTTGGTCTTGCTGTCTCTGCCTGTGGATTGTCCCTCCTACAAGCCTGTGTGTCAGTACTCATGGGAGACCAGTTCTCTCTGAGAGGAATTTGGGTTTGGAGAACTATAGTAGGTGGACAGTTCTGGGCACAGATGGAAACCAGAAGGATCCTGTCCCTGGCTGCTCCTTGGTTCCTGTATTATGAGGGTTCTGGACGTATTCTTCTGACCAGAGGTGCTGGTCTTACTTGTCCTCACAGGAATGTCCACACTCCTGGGACACCAGCTCTCTCCTGACGGTATTTGGGTACAAAGTGCGATGGCACAGGATCAGCTCCAGGTGCTGTGGCTCAATATTCTTTTATGTTCCCTCAAAGGTGTTATTTCAATATTTCTGGAGAAAACAAACTGGATTTGTACTTAAAATAATGAAATTAACAATGGTAGATACATATAGCAAACTCCTACAGTATATACATAAACATGTAATGATACACAAAATACATGCATATCAGTTAACATCTCTGTGTCAGTGATAGCTTCTCAGAGGTGTTAGACTAGGATTGATATTTCAAGTACTGATACTTGCTCATCACAGTATTGCTTATGCAGGGAGATGAAGTCTGGATACAACCTGTCACAACAAGACTATGTGCTGTTCTGCCCAGAAGTTAGATTTGCCCTCTGCTCTCCTGTCCTTATTGCCTTCCAGCTTTGGCAAGAAGCTAATATCCATCAATATAATTGAAAAAAAAAAAAAGCTACTGAAGCTGAGTAAAGAGTTGGAATAACAAGTCAGTGAGATAGAGGAGACAACCTTACAAAAAGAACAAGGTAGATGATAAAGATCAGTTTGGATAAGCTCTCCATTATTTTAGGTAGTCCTAAGAATACCCACACCTTTCTTATAGGCCCCTGAGTTGACTCAGTGTTTCATATATACATGTATATATATATATGTATATATATATATGTGAAATATAGAAACACACATATATTTAAAAGAATATATATTCTTATACATATATAAGAATATACTTATATATGCTTATATAAATATATGTGTATACATACATAGATTTCTAACAAAATACAGCATACAGGATTTCCTTCCTATATACATTATGTGTGTGTGTGTGTGTGTATGTGTGTGTGTTTCAATACTAAATGTCCTTCTCACAGCTGTAGATGGTGCATCATCTCTGTGCTTATCTATGAGAACCGACTTTGGTTAGGTGAATTTCACTTCCTGGCAACATGGATATAATCACTTAATTCAAAGAGGATTACCAATGAAAATTTAAAGATACATTACCCATCATTGCTGCTTTATTTTAAGTAATGTAAAATTACAGCAAACATGCAACCAAATCAAAAATGAAAACAAACCAAAGCCAAGCCAAACCAAAACAAACCAAAACAAAACACCTCAAAACCTGACTAGGATCAAAGGTGAAATCATCAAATGAATAACTAAATGCATCCATTCATAAGGACAGTAATGAAATGTGAATAAAATGAAAAGGCTCAAGAGACAAAAAATCCTTTGTGAGATGTTATGAAAAATAGATAAGGGCTGATGAAGTACTTATCATTCATGTGATCTCAAGCTTTTCTCTAGCAATGAATGCCAATAGTTGTACCTTAAGGTCATTGTTAGAGTTTCTTCAAAAAAAAAAAAAAGCTAAATTGCATTTTTTTTTATATTAAGAGGGAAAAATGTTTTCCTCTCTTGATTCCTTGATGTCAACTGATCCATAAAACTCTGTTACTTCTCAAAAAATTTAAACTGACTTTATCCAATGTATTTTTTCTTTATCTTTTGCCCGAGACTAGAGAACTAAGTCCTGCTATTTGTCCTGTTTCTTTTATCACTGTGATTACATTCCTCCAACTGAATAACACATTCATATGAAACCACAGGGCATAAGATAAAGTGTATCTCCTTTCTTAGAATTCTCATCTTCAGCAAAGCCATGACAAACATAATGAACACAAGACTAACACAAAATAACGCTAGGAAGCTCATTTCGGACACTGGGGAGATCAGTGCACCAAACCATTGTTTTGCTCAAAGTATCCCATCAGAGTACAGATTCAGTTATAGCTGGCAATTGCCTTGATTACATACCAGTTCAGGGACACAACTATTGAATTACAGGTTTAGAATTTAGCAGGCTTAAAACACAAAAGTAATCAACAGCAGGATTCCATGAGCTGCCAATGAAACTGGTTCTGTGCATACATCCTGAGTGATGGGGGAAGGAACAACCTGGTATCAGGAAGCTTAGCACCAAGAGGTTATAGAAAACATTTTAGAGAGTCCCGGATTAGCACTAAGCTTCTGTACTAACAGTTTGATGTAATACAGTAATTTTCTAGCTATAGCACCCAGGTCTTTCCAACCTACACAGCTGGCAATGGAGAACAAGGAACTCTCAGTCCATAGCTGGGATCTGCCCTTCATTGACTAGCATTGTCTGAGAATGAGGTGCAAGTGAGTGGGAAACACAAATATCAAAAGCTAGGACAGAGAATATTTAAGGGGAAGTAAAAAGGTATGAAAGATATATTTAGTCCTTCACATAGCTTTTCTGTAAAACATTGTAATACTGTAAAACATCAATGCGCAGTAAGGCCCATAGTCCTGTGAAGTCTCGATGCCCCAATGAAGGGGAATACTAGTGTGGTGAGGTAGGAGTGGGTGGGTGGGTAGGGGAGCACCCTTGTAGAAGCAGAGTGAGAATGGGATAGAGAATTTGTGGAGGGGAAACCAGAAAATTGGATAACATTTGAAATATAAATAAATAAAATATCTAATTAAATTTTTTTAATCAATCTATCAATTTTAGAAACAAATTGCTTTTAGAACATTGCACATTTGTTTTAATTAATCAATGAATAATGGGTAAATAAAGAGAAGACAATATGTCAAGAACACAAGTATGAACTGCTTTTACTGAGAATTGGTCCTGGACACCAAGGATTGGGAATAGGTGTAAACTGCAAAAGCACCTACTGGAAACTTCTTGACCGTTTAACCTATGTAATAGAATCAGACACCTGGATGTTTGGAAGTGTTAGTTACTATTCTAGACCATTCCTTCCCAATGTATTTTGAAGTTTCTAAACAAAATCACAGTAAAGTTCACAGCAAGTTAAGGGTGAGATGGTGAATACTAATTGTGTCCATGGGTCCCTTTCCTAGGAACCGAGGAGATAAATAGCACCATACAGTTTGGGCAAAGTGACAAGATGTCTTTGATTTTTCTTAGCTACTCTTGGCATCATTTGACATCAGAGCATTTTTTTTTTTTTACTGGTAAGATTTAAGTTATAGTACTGATCAATAGAGACAGAAGAGCTGAGGATAAAGCCCCAGTTGTTAATTGAATAGACCCAATTAAAGAAGACATGTTGACATTGGAAATGGAATACTTCTGTTAACTGTGGCTTCCGCTGACTTTTCACCCTTGGATTCATTTTTGTCAGCAATAACAAGATGAGAGATGTGATCAAATGGCATCAGGAGCATGCCTGAGTAAGAAAATCATATGGAAAGAGATTTTACACATGAAGCTAGGTGCTTTAAGTTCCTAGAGTGCTTGTTCAATACTTGGTTTTCTAAGACACATTGAACCAAGATGATGCTGTGTCTTACTGAAACTCCAGATAGACATCTCTGCTATGTTTGTATTTTCTTGGCCAACATTCAGATGATTATTCTCCTTAACATCTCTTTTCTTGGCTCATTGAGCTATTCCATTATGTCTTCTTTAAACTTTCTGAATTTTTAATGATGTTCTTTTCAATTCTGTTTCCTGAAATTTTTCTAGGTAATTTTTACTGGCAAACATTTCTATAGGACTATCTGAGTTAAGGCTTTTATTTCTACGGAGAGATTTCATGACCGAAAAGGAAGTCAAAGAGGAAAGAGTTTATTTTGCTTACAATTCCAAATTTCTCTTAGTTATTGAAGAAAGTCAAGGCAGGAACTCAAATATTGCAGTATCTTGGAGGCAGAACTTATGCAGAAACCATGGAGTGGTTCTGATTATTTGCTTGATTCCCATGGCTTGCTCAGTCTTCTATCTTATAGAATCTCTGACCACCAGTCCAGGGATGGTACCATGAAATGGGGTGGGCCCTCTTCCATTGACCACTAATTAAGAAAATGCTTTATAGCTGTATCTTATGGAGGCATTTTTAAAATTGAGGTTCTTTCCTTTTAGATAATTCTAGTTTGTGTTAACTTTATATAAGACTAGCCAACCCAAGGATAATGTTTTGGAGGAGAGATTCTGGTTTGACCTTTTATATATTATTTGTAGTTTTGTGATGAAATCTGGGTGTGTGAGCTTCTTTTGTTATTTCTCTGTCAAATGTGGACAGAGAAGGGTGGAATAGAAGAGAGTATGTATGGGTGGGTTGGGTCTAGAGGTTGGAACTGGATTACATAGCATGAAGTGAGGTGGTCAGAAAGACCTAGGTTGATATGCATTATGCCGTTCTTAGTCCAAAGCTGTACTGGAGCCAGGGTTAAAAGTATGAAATAGGAGGAAGTTATGGAGAGAAAGATCAGATAAGGCAGCCTTATCAGGTTATTCACCAAAGAATGGTGTAACAGGGAGCTGGAGGGAGAAGTTGGATGTGGTATGGGAGGAACCTGTGATTCAGAACATGCAAAACAAATCCTGGTTGCAGCCTAGATCTTGGTTGTTCCTCAGAATGCTTTGCCTAGACATTGAAATATATTAATAATTAATAATTAATGAACAAAGACACCATTAACTTGACAGTAAGAAGGAGAGTTACATGGTAGGGTTTCCAAGGAGAAAAGTGAAGAGGAGAATAACACAATATATTATAATCTCAAGTTAAATAAATAATTAAAAGAAAAACTTAAGGCAAATCAACCATTTTTGACAATTTACTACTGTTGCAGATTAGGAGCTTGCAACTGAGATGAGTCCCCTTGAACATTATGGAATAGAAGACAGGAATTCTGTTAGAGCTGAGGAAGCATGCTGTGAAATACCATCCTTTGGGTGTCATGGCTATCAAATTCATAAACTTGCTGGACCAGCTGTTGTATCTCCACAGGATCTGCATTAGATGAAGCAAGCTGAAATACTGACATAGTAGTTTTAGATTATCTCCAGGCCTCATACCTACTAGGGACTATTTGCAATTAATAGTTGCAGGGGGGAGGACCATTCATGCTTTAAAGTATGGACAGTGAATGACCTATCGCTTATGAAAACAAGAGATAATGGGTTATTCATTAAAAAAAAAAGTACATGTAGCTAGGAAGGGATCACATATATGAGGAGAGTTAAGTGGTAAATTGGGTTACATATTATTATATTTCATTGTATGTATACACAAAGTTTACACAAATGAAAAACATTTAAAGAGTTCCTTTTTTGATTTCCCTCCTGATTTATTTTATAAACACATATTATACCAGATATATAACAGCTCATATGCTGGTCCACTTTCATGTATTTGTTACCAAATACCAAACACAAACAACAATAATGATAAATTCTTTAGTTTGGTTTCAGAGAACACACTCCATGTTTATTTGAGCCCACAGAGCCAGGCAGAAAATCATGGTGTTGGAAATGTAGAGAGAAGGTATTTTGCCACACATTAGACAAGAACCAAGAAGTGAGACTGGTCACTTCATCCATACTGAAGATTAAGTATAGTCTTCAGAGGCAAGAGCCAATGACTTACTTCTTCCAATTAAGTCCTACTTCCTAAAGTTTCCAGAATCTCTCCAAATTGAACTACCAGCTGCAAAGTAAACATTCAGCACAGGATCCTGGGGTCTTACAGCTCAGTTGTCCATTTCTTTCCTAAGAACTTAGAACAGAACTGAAGCAGGCTGGAATATGTCACTGATGCCAATAATGCAGGCTCTGCACAGCATGTATCTTGTTGTCCTTCTGCTTCTGCTTCAAATGGATGCTTGAAGCCAACTTGAGACTTCTTCCTTAGCCCAAAGCCCCCAATTTTCATTTCTAAATTTCTGCTTTTGTTAGCCCTCCATTCCTTTAACTTGTGTACAGGGCCCAGGCAATCCCACTCATTTCCCTCATCTTCACAATCACATTTGATCCATTAATCTTGTTTCCTCATTCCTGTATTGGCAACATGTAGGCGAATAAAGAATTCTTCACATCTACCTCTTTTTCAGCAGGCTGAGTATCTCAGGAAACACAAGCTAGAGGGACACACTATCATCACAGGGCCACCCTTGGCTTTGATGGCAGATAGGACTAACAGAGACTTTATAAAAAGTCTATCCAATTTTTTTTCTCTTCCTACTCAGACTTATCTTTATTTCCTAGTCCACTTGAGTAATCTGAGAATCAGAGAACACATTCTCCATGTATATACTTGTACATGTCTCATCTAGAGGATCTGAATTTTTGGTATTCCTTTAGCACTGCCAAAAAAAGAAAGAAACATAAAAATATTTTTTTGTTACACTCCTTTTTGCCATATTATAAGAAATTACTGGCAAATTCTGCCTTTTAATTTGGCTTGAAAATCCCACAATCAAGAAATTAAGTAATAAATAAAAGATAAGGTTCCTTGCTAAAACCCAAAGAAATAAGAATAATTTTTCTTTTCTCACAGTCATTTTTATGAATATGTAGTTAAAGCACCTACTCTGAAGCATTTAAAATTGTTGGAGAAATTTGGTGGGGAGACAGGCTCGTTTGGTGGTCTTCCAGGAGACTAATTGCCCAGAAAACTGGTGTCACTGCATGGTGACAGCAGGCATGCTCAATATATTCCTCTTTTAGTGCAGGTGGGGAAGTGAGAGCTGCAGTTTTTGCTCATCTTTCAGCTTAAAGGATTAATTTTTTTCACTCAGCTGCTAGCATTAATGATCAGAGCATATATATATATATATATATATATATATATATATATATTTGCCAAATTTTGAATTTAATCTGCCCATCTGGATCTTTTGGAGATGGTTTCTGAGTGCTTTAAATGTTAATTCCTAAATGAATCTTCAAACAACAGATGTTAAAATATGTAAAGAACAAACATGAGTTTTCACCTGCCTGCCCATTTTAACATTTCTACTTGCATTTATGTATGTTGCCTCTGTACCTTCTAGACATGCTTTCTCTTTACAGGTTTTGCCCAGTTCTTTAAACATGTTTAGAACTGTATCTCAAACAAATTCCAAGAGAACTCTGAGTATTAGAATCTATAAAGCTCATATAATCATATAATTGTATAAATCATATAAATCATATAAAGCTAATATAATCATATAAAGCTCATTTTCTTCATAGCCTAGTTTTTAAAGAAATTATTTGAGTCCCTTTCTTGACACAAGAGAACAGTTAAAAAGTTATGTGTGCAAACTCTTCAGGATCATTGCCTACTTATTGAATAGTGTTAAAGGTAAAATATGCAATCTAGTAAAACCAGACTAAACAAAGAGGTAAAAATGATAGCAGCAGTGCAAGAAGTATGTTTCATTACTATAATTCCATCAACTTGATATCTTCACTCCTCCTCTTTCTTCAAACTAATTTGTGAACCAATTTACTTCTTAACAAATACAGCACCAGCATTATTTACTAAGTTCTCCCTATTTCCTTCTAATGGCCAGATTTCCTTGAATATTGGCATGAAGGCAATTCAGGTCAATAAATATATTGAACCACTGAAGTGAACTGAAGCTGAAATTAATATGAAACTGAAGAATTTAATAGCTTTACTAAATTTGAAGAAAAGCCTTACACATAGAGTGGATCAATCAGAAGTGAATAACATAATATAAAATTAAAAGAGAGATCTAGACTAAATAAGCAAGGACTATTAAAAATGTTTTAAAATACAGGAAAAGAGCATATAAGGAGTATGGAACAATATGAAGAAAAGTCCAAATGATCAAATTATAACCATAGATAAGGGAGAAGAATTCCAGGTTTAAGATATAGACTCAATCTTCAAGATCATAAATGAAAACTTCCAAAAATTAAGGAAGGATATATTTATACAGATACAAGAAGCATACAGAACACCAAACAGATAAAAGCAGAAAAGAAAATCTTCATGGCATATGATAGGTTAAACACTAAGTATATATAACCAACAAATTATATTGAAAGTTACAAAAGAAAAAACAGGGGAAATTCATCAGAATAACAGATGATTTTTCAATAGAAATTTTAAAAGCAAGAAAAGCCTGGAGCAGGACATTCCAAGTTCTAAATGACCACAAGTGCCAACCTGCACTAACATACCCAGTGTTATATAAATAGCCTACAAATATTGTATAGCCAGCAAAGAAAACTTAACAAAAATATAGAAAACAATATTTTGGACTGAAGAGAAAAATGAAAATAGATAAGAGAGTATATAAAAATATTAACACATTATTACTGAAAAAGAAATTACCACTGTAAAGACAATAATACAAAAAAATCAACAACATACAATCTCCATTAGCATATACATAAAATAATAACTTTAAATATGAATGACTTTAATTCTCTATTCAAAAGACACAAAAAATTACTGAATAGATCAAGAAATTAACTCTATATATCTGATGTCATCAAGAAACCTATCTTAGCATTAAAGATAAGTACCACCTTACAGTATATGGACAAACAAAAGTACTCCAATCAAGTGGGACTAGGAAGCTAGCAAGTATTGCTATTCTAAGCTAACATAATAGAATTCAATCAAAAACCTATGAGCGAAGTGAAAAAAATTTAATCACTTCTATCCATCAAGGGAATAATAAACCCCAAGAATCTAACCATATGTGCACCGAACTGTGGTGCACTCAATTTCACAAAAAATTGTAATGCTGGATTTAAAAGCACAGATTAACACAAACTCATTGATAGTGGGTCATTTTGATACCCCAGTTTTTCTAATAGACAGGTCATCTGAAAAAAATAAACAGAAACATCAGAATTAAATGATATCATGCATCAGATGGATTTGACATATATCTACATAATATTATACCCAGATTATTTTTATTAATTTTTATTTTTTTAAATGGTCATACTTGTCCCATTTCTGAATTCAATTATGCTTGTAACAAACTTTGGGGATGACTATATTTAAGAAGCAACTGCGACATGAATCCTGGGGCATCTTCATGGCCTTCTCCTTTCCTACAGTTTTCAAGGACAGTAAACAATAAAAGTAAAGGCAATTTACTTGAGTCAAGCGTTATGGTGTCTACAAGTGAGGACCTGTGTAACAATTGATCTGAGCATGGTACTGCTCATCTATTCAGGATATGAGTCAGAACCTGTTGGCTGGCTCATTTATCAGAGAATGAATTGAGATAGAACTACACAGCACTGTGTTACAGCCTGGGAATAAAGGAAGATAACTAGCAACAATGATCTCATCTTTGTTAAAACTTTGAAATATTTTGTACACTGAAGATTTATTTGTATTCATTTTTGTTTTCTATTTTAAGAATGGACTGCTTTCAACTAAATTTATTCCCATTTCAGTCCCATAAGCTTTATGCTTTCGGTGAACATCTAGTCTGGTAAAGCCAGTCTTTGCACAGTTAATCCTCCAAAACAAATAGAAAGCACCTTGTGTTATTTGTAAGAACTCTGGTTTGCTCTTTCTTCCTCCATCATTATGATTTCACTGCCAAACATTTTTTTTTTCTGTCCTTTTTAGAAGACTCTGAAAATCTGCACTTTCATATCCAGTCTACTAAACAGATGTTTTTCCCCGGGCATCAACCCCAATAGCATACAATAAACTTATATAGGGAAAATTTTACAATTGTAACTGTGGTCAAAAATAGCAGGGGTGGGTTTCTTTCGCTTTTATGTATTAAAAAAGCATTTTATGCCCATGTTCTGAACCAGGTTTTGCTAAACACTCTCTGCCAATGGCTAGGTGGGAGATAATCAGGGTTTTGTGGATTCTGTTTTAACTGTGAAATTCTACAGATGTGGTTGTTCCAGTAAAACTACACCAGGTTCACAAAGGGGGCTTTGTAAACATTTGTTGAAGCTGAGTGAAATTGCCATCTCACCTGCCAAACTTAGTTACTGTTTTATTTCTGTGAATAGACGCTATGACCAAGCCAACTCTTTTAAAAGCAAGCATTTAATTTGGGGCTCGATTATGTTACACAGTAACTCTAGCAGAGGACATACACAGGGACTCTTAAAAGCACAATAGAAAATCTTTATTCACAGTGGCCACAAGAAGTTGCCCAAATTATGCAATCTCAAGCTTTGCTAATGCTTGTTTTGTTTTCAGGGACAAAAATTATATCCTGGCTGCCACACTTTAATAAACAAAAAGATAGAACTACAGAAGCCAGCACTCAATATGAGTACATTTAGTGATTTTCAAAGCCACATCCTGGAACCCTTTGTGTTTGACAAGCATTGCTGCTATCATGCTGGGTTCTAAGGCCTGAATGGTGAGGGTATCATCATTTGAGTTTTGTGGTAAGGTCTGTGGGCTTACTAAATTCTGTGTGCCTATTACACTTACACTTTCAGAGGGTTAGTCTATTATCATCATTGCAGAAAGCAGACAGTCATGGTGGTATTATACTAGAACAGTACTGAGAGCTTTATATCCTAATCCACAGGCAGGAAGGCAAAGAGATAAGAGATAGAGAGTGGTGATTGGTACAGACAGAGATAAAACATATATATATATATATATATATATATATATATATATATATATATATAGAGAGAGAGAGAGAGAGAGAGAGAGAGAGATGACTGGACCTTGTATATGCTATTGAAATCTCAAAATCCATTGTAAGTAACACATCTCATTTAACAAGGCCATACCTCCTAATTATACTACTCTCTGGTCCTGATAGGCTTGTAGCCATATCATAATGTAAAATTCATTTAATCCAACTTCCAATGTCCACATAGTCTTTTACTGTCTCATACAAACCATAGACTTTTCTGAGATATAAAGGAACCTCATATAACTCCCTATAAAACCAAAGAGCAAATTTCATGATGCCTTTTTTTTGAATTGCTGAATAGTGTTCCATTGTGTAGATGTACAAGCTGGTACTGCCACTTTGGAAGTCAGCCTAGTGGTTCCTCAGAAAATTGGACATAGTATTACCTGAGGACTCACCTATACCACTTCTGGGCATATACCCAGAAGATGCTCAAACATGTAACAAGGACACATGCTCCCGTATGTTCATAGCAGCCTTATTTATAATACCCAGAAGCTGGAAAGAACCCAGATGTCTGTCAACAGAAGAATGGATACTTAAAATGTATTTTTACTCCATTTTCACAATGGAGTACTACTCAGCTATTAAAAACAAAGAATTCACAAAATTCTTAGACAAATGGATGGTAGTAGCAAATATCATCCCAAATGAGGTAACCCAATCACAAAAGAGTACACATGGTGTGCACTCACTGATAAGTGGATATTAGCCCAAAAGCTCAGAATACCCAGGATACAATTCATAGACCACATGAAGCTCAAAAAGGAAGACCAAAGTGTGGGTGCTTTGGTCCTTCTTAGAAGGGTGAACAAAATACTCACAGGAGCAAATATGGAGATGAAGTTTAAAACAGAGACTGAAGGACAGGCCATTTAGAGATCTTTATTCAGTTAAGAGATACATTTCTATGAGATAATTGAGTTAGTTTGGTTTTAACCTTTTCTATTCCTGTTATCTAACAGTCCATCTGGTAAAGCCAGAGACTCTTTTGTACATAGTAATAGCTGTCTATTGTTAATGGTTATTTAAAATAATCCTTAAACCAACTGTAAGTTTCCCTGTATTTAAGAAGAGATTATAAATATTGTCCTTTGTCTGAGGACACAGACAGTGTCATTTCTAGATTTGAGATAGCAGGCAAGTCTAGTAAATTCTAAAGCCTGTGTGAATGAACCTTTGGCCTATGCCCCTCCACTATTGTTCTCTTGCTAGAACACACAGGCACACCTGCTTCATTAGTGTTGACTTGTATTCTAAAATGGAAGAAGAAAGCAAAGAAGTCATGGCCTTCATAGTTCTAAGCCATTCAGAAGTGGGGCCCTCATCAGGGAGCCCTTATTTCTGTGACCTTGTGTTGAAAGTTGACTAAGGGTGAGTTTTGACTTTGTATTGCCCAGAAAGCTCCAACTGAGCTTAGAAGCTTCCTTCTGTTGTGGTTCCTGTATGTCTTCACAGTTAGCTGAGAGAATGAGGTACCTGGGCACTTAGTGTAATGTGCCCTTAGGTGACTTCCTCCTAGCTTCTAATTATCTTGTAATTATTTTAAAGGTCAATGATCCGAATATACTAATCTACTTGTGTTTAGGCCTACAGAACAACCTAAAGGATTATTGAAGGAACAAAGCAAAGAGAAGCCTTAACAATACAGATTTGTTCTACATTTTTAGAAAGTGAGCATACATACCTATTCACGTACATGTACTTAGATGATGGTGATAACGATGATGATGATGATGATGATGATGATGATGATGATGATGATATGTGTGTGTGCATGTATTATGTGTTTGTGTATAATTATTTGTTCTTTAGCAAGCATCCCACTTTCATTGAAAATACGGACTTGTCTCTCAATGATTTATTGTTCTGAGTTTTTAATTTGCCAATATATTAGACATATTAACCTCTAAACGCTCTTTGGGTTGAGAAAGCCTTCATGAACCAATGCATTATTAATTGTTTGGATGACATACAATGGGAAATTTTAACCTCATTTGAAGTAAAGTTTCAGCATTGACCATCTTTGTTCTGTCAGCCTGCACACTGTGCCTAGCAGGAAGAAGCCAGCAGGGAATGAGGCGCCTGTCTTCTGTCCTTGGAATGTGTCCTAATGCCAGCATTGTTTTCAATTTTCTTAAAATAAAATTGCTTCTTTTATATCATGTAGAAAAAGAAAGGTGGATTTATCTTATAACAGAATAAAATGGCATCTATAAATCTACATGCAGAAATCTTGAAAGTGCAAGAAAATGAATTTGTAAAAATAATTAGGGTAAAATTTCCAAGCAATAAAAACTTTGGTTAAGTGTATAGTCCTAAACAAATTAAAAAGTCAGAGCAGTGAATATTAAAGAGGCCTGGAAAGGCAAGAGTCTGACCTTTCTAGTTGGTTGGCCATGGATGTAAGATGTCTCAACTTTTAATACTCCCTAGTGGTGGGCGAGATCCTACATAAATGGGTCATTGATAGTATCAAAATGAATATCTTAAAACACTCATTTTATGTTTTAATATCTTTGAGATAGTGTATGCAGAGACAGGATCATCATAACAGTAACTTGATAATGTCATGGTTATTTGAACATAGTTGACCCAGTATCTGGAATCCCTCCAATGTCTTCTATTAGGTTCTTTTATTTTTTATTTAAATACCTTTTTTTGATGGTATCCTTTCATCTTGAATATCTATCTAATTCTGTATGCAATTTTGCTTAAAAATCTTTAAATACTAGCAACACATATTTCCAAAGAAAACTGAGAAATAAAAAGAGGCTTTCAAAACTGCCTCAATGTTTTGCAGAATTTGCCTTAAGAATTATTTGGTTTTAGATGCTTGCTTATATTTCCTGTCACTCGATGGAGATTGGTAAGAGAAAACTGAAACCATGAAAGGCTCATCAGACCCCATCACAGTAACTTTCCCCACTTCTGTATAGGAAACCGATTTTCCAGATTGTTAAGAAATGGTCAAGAATTGTTTAATAAGTATTATTTGTTCTTTGATAATTATATGCCTGATAATGAGCCACTCGTGTCCAGAGAACAGCGTTTCCCAACATTCCTGTCCATATCTGCCTCTTACATTCTTTCTACTTATTCTGCTGTGATGCTCCCTTAGCCTTGATGCTGAGTTGATATAGGTGTCCCATGTAGGTCTCAGCACATTAATTATCAACACTTTAATTATGTGTGAGTCCTTGAATTGGTGCCGACCATTGCAGAGAGAAGCTTCTTGGTTACAGTGGAGGGCGACTTTGATATATGTGCATAAAAGGCAATTTGCCGTGTCCATTTAACAAGGCAATAGCAGGAGGTTATCTCCTTCTACTATTTTCTGTATGTTCTCCCATTTATTTTTCTGTGCTTTGCAATGAAGTGTGCTATGTCTTCATGATCTGTACTGGGTCTTGCTGTCTAGTTCTTGTGGACAACTACTAGCAATAGCAAAAGCTTATGTTGTTTTGGGGGCCTCTGGAATATCTGGATTAATAACTCATGAGGATATCGTATGCCTGGCCCTAAGATTTTTATTTAATAGCCTATGTCTTTGGGAGGAATTGTTGCCTACCTACACAGTATACATGATCAAATTTTATTTTACCTTCTTTTGCTTAAATTTGTGACAACATGCCTATATGGTCTAACAGAGCATTTTTTAATATTTTTACATTTTTCTGTCTAAAGGATAACAGAGAAATGACTCCATTTCTCTGTGTCTTTTAAATGTGTGACTGGTCACATTATTTCTCTGTGTTTGTACATGTAAGTGGATTAGTTAGTTAGGTTTTGTCAACTTGACACAAGCTATAAGAAACTCCAGGTGAGATACTGCCTCCATAAGATTGGCATGTGGGCATGTTTGCAGCAATTTTTTTTTTTAATTAATGGTTGGTGTGAGAAGACTCAGTAGACTATGGACAGTGAAAACTCTGGGAAGGAACCTTTGGCTTGTATAAAAAAGCAGGATGAATAAGTTATGGAGAATAAGCTAGTAAGCAGTGTTTCTCCATTGTCCCTGCTTGCCTCTATTTCTTGCAAGATTTCTTGTTCTGAATTTCCTCAATGATGGACTATGATATGAAAATTTAAGCTAAATAAAACCTTTCTATCCAAAATTGGTTTTGATCAGCATTTTACCACAGAAACAAAAAAAGAAGAAAACTAGGAAAGTAACTCTGTTACCTGCAAAAGATATGTACAACATCAAATATGGATGGGATTGGGTTCATGAGGCTACACACCCATAGATAAAGTGTTATTGATAGTTGATGACTATTGGGGAAATGGAGCTATTTTTGCTTGGAAGGGCAATGATGGCCAGTTGTCCATGCTCTGCTAGGTGGCTTGACACATGTTTATATGCAGGCAGTATTAACTGGATTCTCTAGGTTACAAATAAAGAGAAATCCATCTTGTTTTCTTTTTTCTTTTGTTGAGACAAAGCCTCTTACAGAACCAGAAGTTTCACATTTCAGATAGTCTGAATAGCTTGAGAGTTCTAGGGATATCTGTTTCTACCCTTCACTTTTGGCCTGACATTTACTTAAGTGCTGGATATTGAAACTCAGTTTCTTAACATGCATGTTACCCACTGAGACATCTTCCTAGCTTCCATGTACTTTAATTTTGACAGTCAATTCCTTGGAATCTCTGTGATTAAATTCTCCCAAGTCTTTGTGCAAACAAGCAACTCATTTACTTTAAACTTGTTTCCTGAGAGCAGTTACAAATTAACTTCATAGTAATAATGATCAAATAAAAAGTGTTTCGTGTATTACCTGTTCCATATCCAGCCAAATCCTGAGGTTATGAATAATGGAAAGACAGTCTACGAAGCAGGTGGTAGTGAAATGACTGACCTCTGCACAGATAGATACCAAGGCTCTGCGACTATGCTGGGTATTGGTGGTTTGAAAATAGTGTAAGAAAATTTGTGTGAGTTCTAGTTTCTATGTACTATTTATAGTATAAGACTGTACTTACGAGATTTTTCCAACAATCTATCCATCTGTCCATATATCCATCCATCCATGCATTTATCCATCCATACATCCACACATCCATGCACTCTTGTAGCCATCTATCTGTCAGGCATGTATGCTTCCACCCGTACATTCATGTATCCATGTATCCATATATCTATGTATCCATGTTTCCATCCATCCATCCATCCATCCATCTATCCATCCTGCCATCCATCCATACATCCATTTAATCATCCATTTATTTATACATTCATTTATCCATCCATCCATCCATCCATCCATCCATCCATCCATCCATCCATCCATCCGTATTTAGACTTGCTGTGCTAGTGTGCAGACAGAGGACAGATCTCCCTGCTTATGAGAATAGTCAGCCTCCATGAGTGGATGTCAACTATCCTCATGGATTTTGCGTGTGTGTGTGTGTGTGTGTGTGTGTGTGTGTGTGTGTGGTTGTTTATTTGCTTTGTATTATTTTACTGAGGTGATAGCAGTGGGGATGTTTCATATTTTCTTATAATCATTTCATAATTTCTTTGGATTTTGTTCCATACCCTGGAAGTCTAAATACTTTCTATATTTCCTCCAGAGTTGTTGGATACAGATTACAGTCCATCTAGGCATATGTGGCATGTGACAGCAAAAGAGTGGGGAAACCAATAAAGCTCCTCTCACATGAGGCTATAGAAAAAGTGGTTCAGTTTAGAATTTTTGCATTTGTGCATTTTTGCATTTTTAAAATTTTATCTTAGTATTTTCTCCATAAAAATGATGTGACTGGGATATGTATTATTCTTCCAGGCAGACAGTTTTCTGGAAGAACAAAGAAGTCAAACTAGTCAATCTGAGGAATTGTTTCCCCATTCACACTCCTTTCTCCAAGACCCTTGAGTTATTCCCTATTGCTAAATTTCCTTCTAAATGTCAAGAAACAACCTGTGTCAGCCAGCACTATATATATATATTGTGGTGGAAATCCATAGTGCAGCCTCACTAAATTTAGTATATTTTTAGCCCATCACTTAAATCTTGGTGATGTCACTTTTACTGTTACTGTCCCTTATGCACACATTTCATATGTGCTAACTCAATATTTTAAAGAATTGAATGTACAGTAAAATTGCCTCCATATTTGTGCTGAAGAAACTTACAGGAGATATCACTTGCTGCAAGCCCAGAGCCAATGCCTGGAAGCAACTTGAATTTGCAATTACCTTGTTTTGATTACAGAACCCATCCTCCTCACACCATGACACCCTACTTTTCAGGGTGTTCTCTACTTTAATATTGACTCTTATGGTTTTATTTTTCCACTGATGATCAATTTATAAGACACCCTTGTGTGGCAGGCACAAGACTTGTGATGTAACATTTTAGAAGAGATAATATTTATCTGTGGTGTGCCTTTTTTTTTTTTTCTGTAAGTAACTAAATGACATCTGCACAGAAGGAAAAGCATGGTGTACCTTTGCTTTTGAAGCTGAGGGCTCTGCTCCATTCTCCAATTCAGTGATTTTTAGTCCTGGCTCCAGATCAACCTCCATATGGGGCTTGGAGAAATAAACCAAGTGCTTGATTTGTTCCAGCCTCAGTATTTCATAACATCCAGGAATGATGTCACAGGCACCTGCTCTTTTATAAAACTCTATATATGATCTTGCCACACATGAAGGGGAGATTCCTTTTCAGCCTCACAATATGCTACCATGTGAGCCCTTTTGAGTTCTTCTTAAAATTCCTCTGTATCCCTGCCATAGTCAAAACTTTTTACAAATGCCACTTCTCCAGCATCATTTGAAAACATCACCTCTCGCTTACTGTTTCTTTAACATTAATGCACTTTATAACTTTATCATTTTCTTGGATTCTCTAATAATTTCTTTTTCTCTATTAACTTTACATCCTGATATCAACCTCCTTCTCCCAGCTCCACCCTCATATAGCTATTTCCCCTTCTCCTTCTCCTCTGAAAAGGGGGAGCCCTGCTTGCAATCACCCCACCTTGATGCATCAAGCAGGCCTAGAATTTCTAAACAAACATTCCTGCCTCTCCTTTCAAATGAGTCTATACTCCCACCAGAATGATATTTTGAGAACTCAAGTTTGATGAGTATCATTCAACTGAAAGATTTCCATGGTACCTGTTACCTTCAGGATAAACTCTAAACCTTGTACCCTGGTAGAGAGCCTTCAGCAATATAACCATGTACTACTGATTTGTAGCCCTTCTCAGCTCCAGTTCTCTTCCAAACCCAACAACATAAATCCTGACTTGCTTACATGATAAGCAAAAGGAGAAAGTATTTAGAATTTCAATAACACTATGGCACTGTTTTCTATATATTCAGTGGGAAATGACAACATGTGACTATCGTCCCCATCTATTCTTATTTATTGAAATATTTTGAACACACAGCTTGCTAAGTAAAAGAGCTTCATTTATAGACAGAGGGGCATGTTATTTCTTTCTCAAGTTTACTCTAACCTGAGAACAATCACATGTCTTTGAGCTGTACTTGGTATACCTATTTACTGTGAAATGATTAACAGAAACTAATATACAAACTTTGTAGAGTTTACTATGTATGCATGTGAAGTGTGAAGGACGCTTCAACTAATATATACTCCTGAATTCCTCTAGCCCTGTGGCCATTGGAAAACAACACCCTACCCTCTGATATTCTGAGTTCAAACTTACAGCTCCTTATCTATATGCTATTATATAATATTTGTTCTTCTGTGTCTGACTGGTTTTAGTGGGCACAATGTCCTCAAAGTTAATCTATATTGCCTCTAGTGGCAGGCTTTTCTCTTCTTGTGGTAGAATAATACTCTTGTGCAGATATATCACTCTCTTAATCCATTGACATGACTCAGTAATCCTTTTTCCAAGTATCCATCAAAAGAAACTGACGTCAGTCTCTTATAGACATATGCACACTTGTAGATTCATCAGAGGTTTGGAATTAACTCCCGAACAATGCTCTCCTCGGCATGTAGTGATAAATATGGGTTCTACAGAAATAGGGCTATAAGAATAATTATTCCTCTTCTAGCACAAAAATCCAATAATTTTTCCATGCCCTAAAAAATAAAACAAAAACAAAAACAAAAACAAAAACAATCCTTGGGTGTTTAAACGAGATTTGTCTCCCTCTTCACACTGTTTTCTGAGAATAGGACTTTTGGAGTTATTTCCATGGATGTTTTTATACATCCATGAACAGAGCCTAGCTTATAGTAAACATTCCAAAAAATATTTTGACTGTCTGTTTAATGTATATTTACCTAAAATACTTCTGGAGAAATAGTTGTCAACCTACCTTCTTCTTAGTCATATTGATGTATACAAGGAAAATCAAAGTATATGTCTGACATTTGGGCTGACTGACTTGCATAAAAGCTCCAGCCGTTATTCCATTGCTCTGCTCACTGATGTGGAAGTGAGATGATGAATGGAAAGATGTTCATTGATTGTCTTGGAAAGAAGAATAAATGCATGTTTTGCATCACTTACAAACAAGGACCACATCTGTGGTCTCTTCTAACGTGGTCTACATATTTGAATATTGATTCACTGGTCCTTCTCCATAATGACTTTATCTTTCATGATTCAGAAGGAGAAATACATAAATGCCGTATCCACCCAGCGATTAGGTCATCTATAGGCAGGGTAGAAAGGACGGGCTGGTACTGATTGAAGCAACTGGCTTGACCCTGAAGCCACTGCTCAGCTATTTTCTCTCTTTGGTTTTGCTTTCTAAACCTAGGAAGTTATTGATGGACATAAAATAATGCAGTTCCTTTCAAAATCCAACCACTAGAAAAACCTCATAACCTCTTGCTACAGAGAATTGCATATACTCAGCTAATGAACTACTACCTATTATTAGATTGAAATTTGCTGCCTACTGATTCACCAAGCATCTTTCTGCTCTTTTGTTGTAGCAGAGGTGAAAAGAGTGAAGCTCATTTGTTCTCACTATTCTCTTCATTTTTTGAATTGTTTACTAGGCTTCTGTTCTTTTCTCATTTTCATGCTTAAAATTGTGTGTTTTTTCAACTTTGAATGGGAAAAATTGTTATTGTTGCTTTAAAAGGAAAAAATATAATAATAAAAACTTTTTTCACATTCATTTCTGGCTCAAAATTAACCACAAAGCAATAACATTCTAATTCATATTTATTTCTGGGAGCACTGAACCATCATTGTGGCTGAACAGCATCCCTTTTAGTTTTCATTTCTTTCTTGGACAAAATCTTTTCTGTCTTCTGGAAGCATGTCAAGTATCATTAAGGGTCTTTCAGTGATGTTTTATTACTCATTCCCATGCTTCTATTTTTCTAGTAAAATTCTGCCTGCCTATAAAATGACTATGATATACTCCTTGGCACCCACTGTGTTTTGTAAGAGAGATGGCCTAAGAAAAGTTGTGAATGTAATGAAATGTAAACTACATCATCTTGTGTTTCAAACAAGGTGTAGCCAGTAGGATAAAGGCTGGGATAGAGTCTGGAACTATAAGCCATCTCTTCTTGGGATATTAATACCTGTTATTTTTGAAGTTATTTTTTTAAGAAGACTCTTCTCATTGTCCTAGCTGGATTCTCTGTGAAAGCCTTAAGAGTCTGGAGCAGAGAGACACCTAGGTTACTTTTTCACTGTAATTTTTCTAGGAAGTTCTAGGGTTTCTAGAGTCATTGTTTTGAGTTACAAATAACTCCAATCCAATGGAAATCATATCAGTAAGAAA
>JADRCH010000226.1:1325436-1363313 GCA_019843965.1 Rhynchomys soricoides | reverse complement strand
GAGAGAGAGAGAGAGAGAAAGAGAGAGAGAGAACAGAGACATACATAGTTACAATACAGAAATACTCCTCATAAGAACTATTTAATTCAGCTTTTAGTTATTTATCCAGAACTAAGAATCTCAAAAAATATCTGCATTCACATATATTGAAGATGAGTTAATAATGGCTGAGAAATATAGAAAAAACATGTATATCCACTGTTAATGAAAGTTAAAAAACATCTTTCATTAATCTATCTATCCAATTATTGATCTATTGATCTATTCTATCTATCTATCTATCATCTATCATCTCATATATACCATGTATTTATATTTTTATTCTCTATAATAATCTGTCTGTTTATATATATATATATATATATATATATATATATATTCATGTATACATCTATGTGTCTATGTATGTATGTATGCATCTATCTATCTATCTATCTATCTATCATCTATCTATATCTGGTCTATGATCCATCCATAACCCATCTATCATCTATCTCATATATTTATCTTTCTATAATTTATGTACTTCTATATGTTTAATATCTAGTATGTCTATTGTCTATTTGTCATCTTTTTTGACATTTTAATTAATTTTTTGGGACTTCCATGTTTCAAATATGTTTTGATCATATTTCTTTCCACTCTTTCCAGATCCATATTACTGCTCTAATCTTCCAACTATCATCTCCGTATGTATCTGTGTATCTACTTATCTATGTATCTATGTATGTATGTATGTATGTATGTATGTATCTATCTATCTACTATCTATCTATCTATGTTTATTTTAAATACTCAAAGACAAATTTGTGCTGCACAAATATTCTTGTAAAAAATAAACTCCCATCAGTTATTATAAATTTATCAAATAAATCAGAATTAGTGAAATCAATCTCTCTTTATCTCTCTCTCTCTTTGTCTTTTTCTCTCTTTTTCCAGAAGATAAAATTTGTCATTTGCTCCACATCTAGAGATAGGATTGTTTGCTTAAGTTCACTGTCTATGCTGTTATTTTTTTTTGGCATGGTCTTGAAAAGAGTAAGTACATGCTGTCCTAATCACTGAGAGTTCATGTATGTAGCTGGTTACTGTTTCCAGAAGATGTTTTCCTGGAGTTATCCAGCATCTGTGGCTCTTACATGTTTTCCATATCAATTTCAACTATTGTTTCTGACCCTTGGGAAAGGAAGATGTTTTCTGGAGCTGAAGATTCTGTAATATCTTATTCTCTACCCTTTGGCCAGTTGTGGGTCTCTGCACTTATCACCATCTACTACAAATGGTCTCTTCTCTGATGAAGGCTGAAAGATGCATTGATCTTGTAGACTGGTATTTAATTTCAGTCAGAAAGTTGTTGGACACTCCCATTACTGTCTTTTCATATGTGCATTACTGGACATGTCTTGTAAGGACAGCTGTTGGTATAATTTCTAAGTGTTTACAGCTCGATATAACTGATTATTACTTTTCTCCCCTGTTAATATGCATGATATCTTTTAGGACTTTGAAATCTGGAAAGCAGAGAGGAAGCTTCAGGGTACATACTAACTTGATTTAATCATATTCTATGAGTCAAGTATGGAGTAGCCTTGGCAATAGAGTCTTACCAGCAAGTTTCAGAAGATAATCAAGAGAAGTCTCAACATATTGTAAGGTTTTTTGGCACTAAGAGATTTCATTGGTTAATTACAAAAGAAGTAATCCTTCCTAATACTAGGCTTTCTGCTTGTCTCTAGTGTGTCTAGAGACAAGACACTATTGCTCTAATATATAGTAATTCTCTTTTAACTCTTTATGTGCATATATGGAAAATTCTACAGTAGTATACTTCCATATGTCTGTTTGTAAGGTCCCTAGTGATATTTATTCCTCCTCCTATTCCATTTTCTAACCTACCTTCTGTTCTTTTACGCCAGTTTAATCCCTTATATTATATTTTTCTCTGTTTCTATCATGTTTTTAACTCAACTCATTTATTGTTATTTTGAGCCAAGGCCCCTGATAATTAATTCATTAAGGTATTTAAAGAATGCACTTCTCACATGAGGTACATTTCATGTGGTAGAATAGAATTAAGATTCAAAAATGAAGGGAGCACTTCAATATATGAAAATACATATGAAACTATAGTTAAATCTTGGAGATGTTATGCTGTATGTATTGAGTCTATCATAGAAATATATCCTCAGAAAGAAACTTATTATGAATCTAATGATAAAAGATTTTTAAAGTCATCAAATTCAAAACATGTGAGAGTGGTTTCCAGAAGCTGATAAGGGGATGGAGATATGTCATGGAGTTTGAATCTAGAAATAATTCTAGAGGTGAATTCTATGTTATTGTATCTATAGTCAGTTATACTACTTGTTTAGAAAGTAGAGTTCATGTTTAGATTTCTTCTCACAATAAAATTTAAAAAAAAGGAAAAATCCAAGATTTGTACCATCAAATAGGCTTATTGTAATTAATAGGTTATGATCTATGTGTAAGTACCCCAAACAAATGGATAGAAAGCCCAGCTGAGAGGTTAAGATGGGTTCAGGGGATTAGTCATAGCTCAGGCCTTTTAAGATCCTACTTAGCAGATATATACTTTCAAGGTAACTGTGATTATGTTAAAACTGCTCTACCTAGAATTCTTAGGAATGTGTTTGTTAAGTGGATGAAATCTTAACCAAGACTTAGATGGCACAGAAGGCGAGGTAATGTTCCACCCATGATCTTGGTGCTTTCTCTTTGTTTGCAACTGTAACACACTGAGAAAACAATCTGGAAAGATAATGGATCAACGTACACTACATATTTTCAAATCACTATCTCCTCTTGTACCTTAGAAGATATTTTGTACTTTCTCCATGCTAAGGGAGTAAGTAGTACATACTTGTAACTCATAAATTGACAAGTTATTGGAAGGAGATGAGCTGAGGAATCTTTTTTTTTTTTTTTTGTCTTTTAAATAGACATCAAAAGTCTGAGGACATATAGAGATGCCAGACCTAGAAAACTTGGAAATGCCAAAAGAGATTTTATTAACAGGATTTGGAAGACAAAGAATTATTGAAGTTTCTTAATTGGACCAAATGAGTAGAAGAGAGGATACACTTGGGATACAATTGTTCCTCTCATAGGCTTTCACATGTCTCAATGGTAAACACCAGGTCACTGGTAACTATGCATAGAGAGAAATTTGTTGATTATTGCTAATAAGCAAAATTGGCAAAAAGCAGATGACATATATGTCTGCTAAGTTATTGTGAAAATTACATTGACAAGCAGCTCTTTACTTAAGTTTATGAGGACTCTTTTCTTGGATCTCCAGACTTCTGCAGACAGGACACAGTTTTCAAAGGCTAGGAATGTCCCACATACATGGCATTCTTTTCATTCCAGATTGAAATTTTGCAGGGAGGAGATTCGAGAAATCTCCCAAAAGATGAGGTAAGAGGCAGGAGGCAGAATGGTCTATCTAGTGTAGTAGTCTGGGCATTTGTGAAGAAGTGTCTTGTTCTTTGCCTTGAATAAAGGGTGGATATTGAAATTTCATAAAGCCCACAAAAGAGGTAGAAAAATTGTTGTGAGACTGTGACATCTTGTTACCTTCTTTTACTTTAGGAGAAGAAACTAGAATATACAGTTCTAAAGAAGAAAGAACTATGATATTGGTTCTAGTATTTAATCAATTAGACAAAACGTAGGGAGCAAAACTTTTCTATTTTTAGTCTCAAATTTCCAGGTTAAAAGATATGCCTGTAAATCACATGGAGAAATGACTATATATTAAATGGAGATATGCTTATATGTCACATGCAGATATGCCTATACATCACATGGAGGTAAATGCACTGACTTAATATGACACTGAGTGTAGTGACTAGACAGCATGTCTTCTTTTGGAGTGGTAACTTTTAAGAAATTCAATAGACATGTCTGAAATCTTCAACACAGACACAACCAAGCAGTGACAATGTAAAATGTTACTACATACCCACACACACACACACACACACACACACACACAGACATGCACACAGAAACGCACACACTCACATACATTGATATGCAAACATACAGATATCCTCCAAACTTCACTCACACATACACACTCCAATACACACATATACACACTCACACACACACACACACACACACACTCTCTTATATCAAACACACACACATAGTCACAGAGAAACAGAAACATTGGAACATAGATGCATTAAGACACAGACAGAGATATACATAGAGAGACAAACAAAAGGCACACAGTAATACTGACACACGGTTGTTTAATCATACTTATACATAGCCATTCAGCACACACAAACAAACACACACACACACACACACACACACATTCTTTTCATGGGCATAAATTTTCAATGTCTAGCTTTCCTCATACTTGGTTTTCTGGTCATGGACCTGTATTCTGGATGATGAAATGTGTTACTTTGAGCATATCTAATTGCATCATCCTCTTTGAATAAAATATTCAAATTAAGCTAGAGGTTTACCACTTTCAGAATATCTAATTTCTCTCTTGTCGCATGAATTTTATAATTATACAACCTAAATATTTTTGATGAGTAATTCCACTTTCATTTCTGCACCATTTAAAATGAAATACTGGAACAGAATTAGCAGAATACTTAAGCAGTAGAAAGAAAGATGACCACTGCAGGAAAGACTATGGAATGCTCCCTAGCCTCTGCAGGCCTACAAAGAACAATTTAACCTACACGCACACCCACACACACCCACACACCCACACACTCACACACACACACACACATTGTGAAAGGGTTTTATTGCAGAAACTGTTTTTACTGAAATCAAGGATTTCTTTAAAAGGGAGCCACATCTTATTTTACTCCACAAAGCAGAGCCAGTACATTTATGAAAGATGATGTTTAAAACTCCATCTACATTGCTCTACATGGAAGATCAACTTCTGGAGAACTAAGTGCTGTCAGTAGAACTTGCTGTGCTGAGAGAAATGTCCTGTCCTCTGCTGTGTTAGCCTTCACTCCAGGTATCTACTAACAAAGACATGGCTGGTGCTACCACCTCCTTATTTCATTAGGTTGGTCAGAATAATCTCATATGACAAGCAGCTATTGGATAGGTTAGAATGTCAGAGTTTTCTTGCCTATTATACCCAGAATCCTACATCCAGGTAAAATCAATGAGACTCCTTATATAAAGTAACTACTTCATGGAAATATCTACTTTATATCGTGGAAAAGTGAACCATATTCTTACAAATGCCTTTAAAGATTAAAATAAATCTGAGAGTCTGGCACATGCTTTTAACCACAGCACCTTGGGAATCAGAGGCAGGCCATTCTCTGTGAGTTAGAGGACAGCCCGCTCCTTCTACATAGTGAGTTTCAGAACACCCAGGACTATGTACAGAGATCCTTGTTCACAAAAAAAAAAAAAAAAAAAGTAAATTAAAAAAATAAAATAAGAAGAAAGAACTGAGAAAGTATTATATATTAGGCTTTTCATAAAGTTTGTAAACTATATACACAGTTTATAGATTAACAAAAACATATGTTTTATTTTCACAATGTTAATTACGAAAATGAATAATTCACTTTGTAAAAATAGTATTGGCTTTGGGAAGAAATGCAACATGACTCAGGCAAACACATATATATCAGATTAGTTGGTTATCTACTAATCCATATATTGTGTGGATTTGTATACAGCTTTTCTTTTAAGAGAGCCTGAATTACTGTTCTCATAGGAGGTTTATGCACTGCAGAAACTCTGACTGTGAAGGAACTGCTGGTCATATTGACTGTCATCCACCTTTGTTTTTTGTTTTTTTGTTTGTTTGTTTTTTATCCCTTGAGGGGCCAATGGAATATATTGAGGTAGAACCAACCAGTATAGAGATAGAGAGATCAATGTGGCCTGCTGATGTTCAGCTATTTTATCAGCCCAGAGCTATTTTACAGGCTTCAGCCTTGGAAGAGGTAAAGCAGTTGCCTAGTTCATATTTGAAGCTCTGTGTTGAGATTTTTTTCTTTACAGGTTACAATAAGAAATACTAATAAATACATGC
This sequence comes from Rhynchomys soricoides, assembly GCA_019843965.1. Classification (NCBI taxonomy): domain Eukaryota; kingdom Metazoa; phylum Chordata; class Mammalia; order Rodentia; family Muridae; genus Rhynchomys; species Rhynchomys soricoides. The sequence continues at coordinate 1,357,246 of JADRCH010000226.1, read as the reverse complement.
ACAAGGTATGGAAAAATTACACCAGAAAAAGTTTGGATAGGATCATTGTTACTTCTATTTTTGACCTAGCATTTTCCTTCAAATGAGTTTTCTTCTCTATAAAGTCCAGAAGATGGAAAATGAAGAATAAACAAACAAACAAAAACAAAAACAAACAAAAACAAAACAAAAAACAACAGAAAAACATTGCTTTTATTCCCTTTCTGCCTGAGAAATGCCTCTCAGGTTGTTTAGTTAATAAGGAGAGCCTATTTACCACCTGCTGTAAGAAACTTGTTTGTATTCATTTTGCTCTCCTTGTCTATTTACAATTATTATTTAGGAATATCAGCTTTTCCTCTCCTTTTAAGGAAATCATGAGTGTGTGTGTGCGCATGTGTACAATGATAGCTTCTTGAAAGAATATTGTTTTGACAAGATACATCCTTACTGATCTTTGATATTCCATTGAGACAAATCCAGACTAATTTTGGGCAAATATAACCAGGTGAATTAGAGTCTAGTTTGTATCAAATTGTGGAGTTATTAAGAGAAAAATTATATAAGAGGTGCAGGCAAAATTCAAGTTTTGCAGGGTAAACTTGAACTGTAAACTAAAAAATCAAGTTCATTGCTTACACTGGCTAGTATTGTATGTCAACTTGACACAAGGTGAAGTTATCACAGAGAAAAGAGTTTCAGTTGAGAAAACTCCTCCATGAGATCCAGCAGTAAGACATTTTCTCAATTAGTGATCAAGGATGGAGGGCCCCTTGTGGCTGGTACCATCTGTGGGCTGGTAGTCTTGGGCTCTATAAGAAAGCCAACTGAGCGAGTCAGGAGAAGCAAGCAAGCCAGTAAGTTACATCCTTCCATGGCCTCTGCATCAGCTCCTGCTCCCTAACCTGCTTGAGTTCCAGTCCTGACTTCACTTCATGATGAGCAACAGCATAGAAGTGTAAGCTCAATAAACTCTTTCCTCCCCAACTTGCACCTTGGTCATGATGTTTGTGCAGGAATAGAAACTCTGGCTAAGACAAATTGGTACCAGGAGTGGGGTATTCCTGTGACAACCTGACCATGTTTTGGGGAGGAATGTGGCACATTGGGCTACCCTGTGGGATGTTGCATAGGAGCTTGGAAGATAATGTTGAGAACAGTGCAGAAGATGGAGGCCTGACTTGTGAAATTTCTGAGGGAAGATTAAAGACTCTTATCAGGGTCATTGCTAGTTTGATTTAAGATTCTGTGGTTTTGGTTAGGTGGGGCTGAAGAAATCAGCTGTGATTAACAAGATACCAAAATTACTAAAGCAAAACCATTGTATTACTGGGACTATTAATGCTGGTTAGCTGGAGCTGGGAAATTGGCAGTTATTGGGAAGAGACCAGCATCAATAAGGTAACATCTTCTGAGAAGTGTTTTCTGAGAGCACAGAGGCTGCATTCCAGAGATAGCCAAGGTTGTACCTTGTACTGTGGCTGGACTTGGTAAAGTATGAGAGTCACCCAAGTGATACTGGTTTTGAAGACATGAAGGAGTCATGAGGAGCAGCTGAGGCCTGGGCACTGTGAGAGACCTCAGAAAGCCATTGGTGAAGGTGCAGCCTCAGTAGCAATTCCAGGAATGAAGGAGTCATGCAAAGGAGTCAAGGCTCGGTACTGTGAGAAGCTGCAGAAGGGCACTGGTGAAGGTGCAGCCCCAGTTGCAATTGATGGCCCAGGACTGAAGGGGTCATGCAAAGGAGGTGAGGCTTGGCACCATGAATAGAGCCTATAAGAGGCTGTTGGTAAAGCCTAGTTGCAGCAGAAGAAAGCAGTGTTTTGGAGAAGCCAGTACCATGAGATGACCACCAAGAACAGCAGTAGCATGGAGCCTAGAAGACAAGGTATGTGCTACAAGGGCAGAGCTGGAGAAGTGACTCAAGCCCTTGGAAGAATCCAGAAAATTGTGAGTGGATGCCAGACATTGGATGGTTGGAGTTTGCTTTTGCTTTTGTTTGTCACTGTGGCCTGATATTTTTCCTTCTTTAAGAAAGAAGGTATTTTAGTGGAGCCTACAGTTAAGAGACTTAGAATTTAAAAAAAAAAAAAAACTTTGAATTTTAAGAGATTAGATGTTTAACAGGGACTGAAATGTTAATATGTGAGAATTTGTAAAGACTGTGGGACTTGAAAAGTTATTTAGATCTTGGAGATGAGCATGGAAGTAAGGGTCGAGGCTTATTGGTGATGTGTTTGTGTGTCAAGTTGACAAGGTGTCAATTGTACTGGTTAGTTTTGTGTGTCAACTTGACACAAGGTGAAGTTATCACAGAGAAAGGAGTTTCAGTTGAAAAAATGCCTCCATGAGATCCAGTGGTAAGGCATTTTCTCAACTAGTGATCAAGGGGGGAGGGCCGCTTGTGGGTGGTGCCATGTGTGGGCTGGTAGTCTTGGGCTCTATAAGAAAGCCAGCTGAGCAAGCCAGGAGAAGCAAGCAAGCCAGTAAGCAGCATTCCTCCATGGCCTCTGCATCAACTCCTGCTCCCTAACCTGCTTGATTGAGTTCCAGTTCTGACTTCCTTTCATGATGAACAACAGCATGGAAGTGTAAGCTCAACAAATCCTTTCCTCCCCTACTTGCATCTTGGTCATGATGTTTGTGAAGGAACAGAAACCCTGATTAAGACATTGCTTTTATTAAAAAAATAATTTCTCTTACATACAACAAAACTAGGACTCGGAATTTTTTATTGCCCATAGCCAAACACAGGAAAAAAGATTAGAGACATTATGGTCAAAGTTCATGACAGAATCTTAAGAGTTTTGGTTAAGTCTTTATCATGAAAGAGATGCACCTGAAAGGTCTTATTCTGTGAGCATCTCCCAGAAAGAAGAGTTTACACAATGCCTCCAAAAATCAAACTTAGAGCTGGAAGCTAGATGGTTGAGCTGTGTTCCAAGCTTCAGAACTGTCGTATATATTTTCCTGAGGCATTATAGGAATGGGCTTGGCAGACAATCTAAGGACTTCAGCGAATGCCAGCAGCTCACATACCCACAGAGCCACACCTCTGAGTGCCAAGTGAAAATCCATTCATCCAGCAATGGCTGTATCATTTTGCAAATTAATTTACTTGAATAAATTCCCATTCCCCAGAAAACAAATTCAGAGAGGACAGATACCCTGCTGATAATCCAAGTAAAGTGTGTTTTACAGATGGAAGATTAATTCAGCCAAATGTTTGATGGCACATTCTGAAGGAAAAAAATAAAAGTATTCTTTCTGTGGATCAAAAGCAGCTGTAAAGAAGAAAAACAGTTATTCTGGTGTAGGAAACAGTATTTAGGGACAAAATGATGCTATATGATACTTGATTTGGAGTGTTAGCCTAGGTGATCGTCCTATGTGGATGAATGAGGTTCTGACACCCACCCTGACCACTTCAAAGGCATATGTATTTCTATCTAATAGAAGTAAATTTGTATTAATAAGCTATTTATCTCTCTTCTCACCAAAGTACTATTTTCAGATTCCATTCAATGATTGCTTATGACTTGTTATTCTAATGTGAACTAATTTTTCCAGTCCCTAAATGACACTGCTCTGTGGAAGTATTAAAAGGGGAACTGAGCAAGTAGCTGGAGGTTGTTGTCACAGCCCAGGGCAGAAGAATTAAGGAATCCAGGTAATAAGACAGAGAGTGAGGAGGCTACAGAAAATGAAAAATTAAGAGGTGAAGGAAATGGAGTCACTTTGCTTTGATGAATGTGCCTGAATGCCAGCTGTGTCTCATCTAAAGAAAGTGTCGATACTTAAATAGTTAAGATTTTCAACTATATAAAGAGAAGAACTCCATGAAATTCAAAAGGCTGGAACAAGGTATTGTGCGGTCCATGGAATGTCTGTTTAACAATAGACATTCTTCTGAACTTTGGAAACAAGGCTAGCTTGAAGAAATCATAGTTCACATGGCTCAGCAAATTTAATGGTTTTAGTATAAGGTTTAAAACAGATCATGACTGTCAAGGGCAAACTGTTGTGTTTTTTATAAAAATAAAGAGGAGAGAATGAATATTTGATGAATGTATAGTCAGGTGTGGGGTAACGGACGCCTTTCTGGCCCATGCTGAAGATTCCCTTCCCCTGAAGGACCAGCTACAGGATAGTAGAATAGAGTTTATGCAGGGCATGGGGAGGGGAGTTGAGTTGGTAGTAGAGACATAGAAAGGGAAAGAGACAGAGAGAGAGAGAGAGAGAGAGAGAGAGAGAGAGAGAGAGAGAGGAGTAAGTAGAATTAGAATAGAGGCCAGTTATGAACACATGCAGAGAAAGGAGGTAGGGGAATAGGGAGAGAGAGGGGGGCCAGGAGCAAGAGGCCAGAGCAAGAGCAATCAGACAAGAGAGAGAGCCCCTTTTATAGTAAGTCAGGCATACCTGGCTGCTTCCAGGTAACTGTGGGGTAGAATCTAGACAAAATGCCAACACAGACATTACCAGCACTAGCACCAGCATATAAAATTAGCACCAACAGTACCTATTTAGAGAAAACACCCTTCTAGGTCAGTCTTTGTAATTTGTTCTGCCTCTGGTAATGTTCCTCATATCTCCATGTCCTCATAACCGGTGCTTGTCAGGGAGTCAAATAGTCTCATCTCATCATGTTTGGTTTTCTTTTTATACAACTCCAGGCTATGGAGTCATTTCTGGTTTCTAATACTCATCTCCCTTGTGTGAGTCTGATGCTGTATGGTGCCTATTTCTCAAATGATTTTGTTTAACCTCTCTCTTCCCAAATCATGAATTCTGCCCACTGCATATGCGTATACCAAGATCAATTCCTAAAACAACTCCATAACTACTTATTTTAGTAGGCAATGAACACTGACACATGCAATGATAAAAGATTGCCTATTCTATACAGCAAGATAACAAGATAACAATATGATGACTTTCTGATAATATATGTAAGCACTCACAAAACATCCACAACTGGAACTATGGCTGCATGACATTAAGAGCTTTGGCACTCAAAGAAACAAATAAGACATCCTACAACATGAGAGAAAAATAGGACTGCCTCTACATTTGACAGTTTAATACCAAAAGTATAGAAAACACTCAAAAATAAAATATTGAGAAATCAACCATGTTCAACAAAGAGCTAAAATATGAATATAAAGTACTCAAAAGATAAGGTATGAATGACTGCTAAGCATGTGAAGATTTAACATCATAAATCAGCAAGAAAATGTGAATGCAAATTTCACTTATTTTTTCCCTCAATCCACTCACAGTGGCAATCATTAAGAAAGCAAATATCACCAAGTACTGGTGACAAGGGAAAAATAGGGAAACTTTTAAAAATACTGACAGGATTTCATAAGTTAGTGCAGCCATAATAAAAAGTAGCCCATGGTTTCCTCAAAAACTCAAAGGTAGATTGTCCAGATTACCCAGCTCTACCATGGTGGTTAGGTATTCAATTTACCTAAAGGATTATAAATTAACATCTAGCAGAGATTTCTACACATCAATCATTAATGAAGTAATATTTATAAAAGCTAAATTATATATATATATATATATATTACATATACATATGGATGTGTGTGTGTGGATGTGTGTGTATGTGTAACTTAGTCATTAGCCATGATGAACATGATGAAGAATAAAAGTATAATTTACTGGAAAATCAATGCAAATCAAAGATTATCATATTAAATGACATGTCAGACTTAGAAATACAAATATCACACATTTTCTCATTTGTAGATCTAGATTTTTATATAGAAACATAAAACAGTGTATGTATATATGACATGAAAGTAGAGACAAACCTGGCTTGGAGAATGGATGTGTCTAAGGCGGTAGTAGTAGAGAGGACAAAGAAAGAGATGTGGGAATAGGAAGAAATTTGCTCAAAGCAAATTATTTACTTGAATAAAATGTCCTTGTCAAACTCAATAATATATACAATAAATATATGCCAATTAAATTAAATTAAACTGAATTATCCACCCATAGTGATTAAAGGAAAGGCTGCCAAGGAGATGAAATTTTCCCTCCCACTTGCTGTGGGAGAAGAAGTGGGTAGCCAAAGGCCTATGCTTTAAGAAAATTTCTATGTACAATAGAATTGGTTAGGACAGTCCATGTATATCTGGTTCAAGTTGTCAAATGACCCTACTTCCTCCAGCTATAGAGGATGGTTTGCTTTCTTTCATCAGGCCAAGGATTGCTCCTGTGATTAATATAGGGTTTGGACTAACAAAGAAATTCTAAAATTCTGAGCCTAGTTCACAAGTATAGGAAAGAGACAAAGCCAGAGAAGAAATAGGGAGTGTTAGCATGGACATAGAAAAAAATCATGCAACAATGGGTAGTTCCCACTAAGAGACCACCTCTTCTTGAGCAGGGACAAGCCACTGTTCCCATTCTGGTGGAGGAGCAACAGCCTTGGTTAATGGTGATTGTACCTGATGTGGATTGCTGTCATGTAATACGGGGTTACTTTAGTAAAATCAAGGGGAATGTCATGTGGGCTGGCTAGTCTACCGAAAGACATGCATCACTTTGCCATTGTTCAGGCTGGCTCTGGAAACGGAAGTGCTCTGTCTAAACTACTGGAAACTCTGAGAACCAAATATGATGGTAATAATGATAAGAGTCCATGGAACTGGGTGTCAATAGGAACAAAGTCCCTGTCCTGTAGTGAAAAACTAAAAACCCTAAAGTATTGTCTCTAAAGTTAATTAAATGTACAATCCTGAGTTTTCTGCACAAAGCTAAGATTAAAACTATATATCCTTCTAATTCCCACAGAAGAGGTGGAGTGTTCCCCAGTACCGTTTTCCATCCAGCTTAGTTTATTCCTTTTCACTCTTTCCTTTTACAGTAAACTTCCTGAAAGGGATTTCTGCACTTGCAGACTCCAATTTTCTCTCTTCTCCATTTTCTTGAAACCATTCCAATCAGGACATCATCTCCCATCCTATCAAGGGTCAACCCTTCAAGATCATTATTGAACGCTCTTCAGTGTGCTAAATGTAATGGCTGAATCTGAGTCTCCCTCTGCCTTGACCCCTGAGAAGCATTTACACAGTACATTGCTTTCTCCTGGAAATGCTTCCGTCATCTGGTTTCCCAGAAACCATCATGTCTTGATTTTTTCCCATACTTCTCAGCTCTTTCCTCAGAACTTTTTCTCTCATTTCTACTTATCTGTCTGTTCTCTAGTCATAGGGATCTTCTAGATATAATTCTTGAACATTTTCCTATTGTTATTAACTAAAATATCATGTCTTTGTTTTCCATGTTAAGTTAGATATATGACAGACAGCTCACATTTGTCTAAGCCAAACTCATAATATAGCCTTTTCTTACCACTAACATGCCATCTTCATAGTCTTAGTTAATGACTACATTTCCTTTCTTACTCTAGCCAAATATTTTGACATTACCTTTGCATTTTCTTTCCTTTTTTCTTTTTTTTCTCATTGCCATTATTGATTCTGTCAGCAAATACTATTTGCTATATGTCCAATGTCCATCCAGGAACTACTTCCAAGCCCAGCTACACCCTCATTCAAGACAATAACTCTCAACCCTAGGCTCATGACAGTCTTCTAACTGGTTTTCTTGCCTCCAAGCAGCAGCCTGAGTCAATCTGCTGATCTAGTACAAAGTTCATCATGTCTTTCTGCTGTAAGTCCTTTAATAGCTCTTATCTGACAGGATGCAAATCAAAGTTTTCCTTGGCCCAGGGCATTATGCAATGTGTCTTCTCTTCATCATTTTTCAAGGAAACCTACTTTCCTCCCACTTGCTCATTCCCCTGCACCTGTGCTAGCCTCCTTGTTGCTACTTTCTGTTGACCAATAACTTGACAAAGGCCTATTTTTATAGTTACCAATAAATACCAGCTAGACAAAACTTAAGGGATCCTGCTGTTTGTTCAAACTCAGACAATCTAGGAATCACTTGGATTTCAAATTATAACTTTCAAACTCCAAGCCTATGGTCTTTCCATTCAGTGATTAATGCTGCTTTCATTTTATTTATTTTTAATTAATTAATTTTAAACTCCAGATTTTATCCCCCTCTCAGTCCACCCTCTGACTGTTTCACATCCCATACTTCCTCCCTTCCCTCTTTCTTCACTAGGACGTCCCACCCCAACCCCCACCCCACCAGATATCTAAACTCCCTGGGGCCTCCAGTTTCTTGAGGGTGAATCCTCTCTGACTAAACCCAGACCTGGCAGTCCTCTACTATATATGTTCTAGGGGCCTCATATCAGCTGAAATATGCTGCCTGGTTGGTGGGCCAGTGTCTGAGAGATCTCCAGATGAGTCAAGGTTAATGAGACTGTTGGTCATCCTACAGGGTTCCCCTCTTCCTTAGCTTCTTCCAGCTTTTCCTTAATTCAACCAAAGTTTCTGTCCATTGGTTGGGTGCAAATATCTGTATCTGACTCTTTCAGCTGCTTGTTGGGTCTTTTGGAGGGCAGTCTTCATAAGTCCCTTTTGTGAGTGACCCATAGCCTCTGTAATAGTATCAAGCCTTGAGGCCTTCCATTAAAGTAGATCTCACTTTGGGCCAGTCACTGGACCTTCTTTTCCTCAGGCTCTTCTCCATTTCCATTCCTGCAGTTCTTTCAGACAAGACCAATTATGGGTCAGAGTTTTGACTGTAGGATGGCAACCTCATCCCTCACTTGATGTCCTTTCTTTCTGATGGATGTGGACTCTACAAGTTCCCTTTCCCAAATGTAGGGCATTTCATCAGCAATACCACTCTTGGGAATATACCCAAAAGATGTCCCACCATGCCACAGGGGCACATGTTCCATTATGTTCATAGTGACCCTGTTTGTAAGAGCCAGAAGCTGGAGACAACCTAGATGTCCCATGACAGAAGAATGGATACAGAAAATGTGGTTCATTTACACAATGGAATACTATTCTTCTACTAAGAATGAGGACATCCTGAATTTTGCTGGCAAATGGATAGAACTACAAAATATCATCCTGAGTGGGGTAAATGAGACCCAAAAGAACATGCATGGTATGTATTCACTAATATGTAGATATTAACCAAATAAAAGTGCCAAGTACCCAAGATACAGCCCACAGAACTCAAAAAGTTCAACAAGCTGAAGGGCATAAGTGGGGATGCTTCAGTCCCACTTGGGATGGAGAAGAAACCAACCACAAGGGGGTAGGGAGGGACCTAGCAAGAAAAGGGGATGTGTGTGTGTGTGGGGGACATGATCAGATATTGGGTGGGGAAAAATGATTTAAGCCCTAGGGCCAGCAGAAAGAATGGAAACAGGCAACATCTGGAGGTAGGTGATTGGGGGGGCCCTCCAGAATATTCCAGAAACCTGGGAGATGAAAAAGTCTCAGGACTCAAAGAGAGGGACCTTAAATGTTGCTTTTATTAGTTTGTACTTTCAAATGTCTTTGGCTCGAAACTAAACACTTTGAAATAAGCACAATAAGATTTTTAGTTGTTATTATCACATTCTTCCTAAAGTTTACAATATGTGGTATAAAAAGCAGATTTTTGGTAATTTTTCCTAAGAAATACATGTATTGAGTACTTTTGCATCTTAAGACCTATTTAGATATTGTTTTTATTTCTCATGTGCTATCTTTTAAATGTATGTCACATGATATGAATATAGCTAGCAATTATGTTGGTTATTATATTTTTCCCTAGAAAATAATACAGGTTTTCTATTGTTTTAGGATCTCTTATAGATTTGGCTAAAAATACACTTTTGAATTTATATGAGGCTTTGCATTCAGAAAGGAATTTAAGTCTTTAGAGTGAACTTGACAAGAACAAATATGGGTAAGAGTTTCAGCAAATAAGTAAAGACAGATTTTTCCAACTTCTATGCCTCAAGGAGGATGAATCTCTAGCATTGATGTTCATACATTCTCCTTAGAACCCAAGGAACAAGGGACATTTTTTTTCCTTAGGGTAGAACAGGTTACATCCAAGCCAAAGAGTTTATGAGTTGCTTAGTAAACTTCACTGGCAAGATTCCTTTTCTTTTAGTTTTTACTTGTCTTTCTGTTCCTCTGCTCAATTTATTCTGTCTTGATTTCCCAGGGCCAGGGAGGCTGCCTGAGGAGGTTCCTGGCTCCTGTATATCTGTGGTGTCTGGAAACCTAGGAGCCACTTTTCTCTCCTACCTGATAATTGTCAAAAGATCTGAAGCCAAGGAAGTCCTGGGTGCCAACCCCCTGCTGACTAAGATTCAAGCTGACTCCCACAAACCATTATGTTATTCTCCTAGATAATTTGTGAGGTCACATGGGATCTTGCTTTAGGGAGGAGAATTTCTGTTGTTGTTTTAAACAAAATAAGAAACTGGGTCAGAGGTTGATGAAGAAATGTTAGTGGCAAAACAATGTATTAAGTTAAATGCTGTTTTTAAGATAGATAATTGTCCCTTTTCCTGATCTTTCTTGGGGGAATAAATAGCACTTCCCTCTTTCCCATATACTTAGCAAGACAGATATATTTGTACATTTGATGTGGCTCATCGCCATTTGGAGCTCTGCAGATTTCAGGATGTTCATCTTCAGAGAGTTAGAGTATTCCAGAGGCCAGACTCCCCAAAGATGATGGCAGCATACTGGCCAGGATTGCCAAATTGTGCAACTGCTATTGGGCCATATCTAGAAACTCATCTTGAATATTGTTGAGAATTCTATGATTCATCAGGATTATGTACAGAGGCAAAGTCACTGGTGGGATAGCTGTTATTATTTCCTACTTAATGGCCATTGATTGATGGACTTTGGGGCTTGTAGTCATAGAATTTAGTTATTTTGTTTCTAGTCTCAAATGTATTTTCTTTGTTTATCTCACTTTGAACTTTAAAAAGAGAAGGTGGAGAAGGAAAACAAAGAATGGAGATGTCAGTATCTGGAAAAATAAGTGCTATAAATGTCACTACTATCTTATAAATTACAGTTAAAATTCATAAAATAACCCAGTACTGTATAAATGGTTCATTCCTCTACAGCATGTTCTGCTTTTTTAGAGAACCCAGACTTGCTTCCCAGCATGCATAGCATAGCTTGCCACCATCTACAATTCCATTTTTAGAGGATCTGGATAATAATGCCTCCTCTGGTCTCTGTGGACACAAAAGAGGTACATAGAGGCAATCACCCACACACATATAAAAATAAATACATCTTAAGAAAATATAGAAAATAATCCTTTTGGAAAAATATATTCCTCTATTTATGATGAAATCGATGATATTATAAGTCATTATCTAGCCATGTGATCTCAACAAGATGACAAGGCTTGGGACAGCCTTGTGGCAGGATGCATTTTGTAGCATTGCTCACTGGCTGACCCCCAAAACTCCTTGTTTAGAGTAATATTTCTGTTTCTGAGGATGTTAATTTGGGTTCCATGTGAGAATTATTCAGGTATTCCAAGTATTTTCTCCTTTCTAGGTTCTTATTGTAAATCACCTGAAGTGTGGTAGGTTGAACATTTTGAGACACATGGATATTCTTCTTGTCAAAAAGCTTTTATCTCACACTTTTCATTCATAATTCACATTTATTAGCTGGGTAAGAGCTAACTCATTTCAAAGGATATTTTGTAGGCATGAGGTGTGAAGAAGAATGGAATTAAGCTGTATTTCTGTCACAAGAAATGCATGAATATTTTAAAATATTTGTTTAATAATGTTAGTTTATGGTGGAAGAACCAGAATCTCATTGTACTTAAATAATTTTTATGTATGTAATTTATAAATTATCTATAATTTATCTACAATATAGAAGTATCTAAAACATAATTTGTATCTGTGTCTAATTTTATACAAATACAAAATCATATCTTAATGTAATTAGAATTTAAATTTAATTCAACTGAAAGTATAAAAACAAACTCAAATTAGCAATTTTAACTCAATATGAGTAATGTGCTATTTTGAGGAATTAAAGCAATTCTTGCAATAGCTGAGGAAGCACATTGCTTCTGCATGTAATGCTACTGGGAATATGTGGGAAGAACTAGCCTTCCTTCATTCTATTTAAAACTACTAGGAAATGCTTATCCTTTCATTGACATATGCCACAAGTTGACCTTTCTTTGATATATGATGTCATTTGTTGTAACTGGTTTGTTCGATTTTCCTTTGTTGTTTTCTCTAAGTTCTGAATCTTGAATAGTATTAACAACAATAAAACAAATAACAATATAAGTCCTAAAAACTTACTGATTAGTATTACCTTCAAAGAGTACAGAAGAAAAGAATGAAGAAGAGGAAGTGGAAAAGGAGGGCAACGATGGAGGGAAGAGAGAGAAAGGGAAGAAGAGAAAGTATTAAGAATAATCTGGAGAGATATGCACATGTACATATGAAAAACTAATTTACAAGTTACAATTGAAAATATAATATAAGTATTTATTGGAGAAAAAGATAGTTTTCAATTGCATGGTGAAATATTATGGGTCATTAATCTGGTGATATCAACAAGCTGGAGGCCATTTATTTAGAGGTATTTGTGTTTATCATATTTGATATTTTGGGTGTCTCTGTTGGAAATATTGGGGAAAAACAATTCTGTCTCTGATGTTGATCTCCTCACCCCTAATGATGGAGGTTTACAGCATAATCAGCCAAAGGGAAGTTCAAAAGCTAGTCTTTGCATTACACATGGACTTCATTATGTTGATCTTCATAGAGCAAGCTATGTGATTGGATTTTCTTAGGTAGTTGAAAATCACTGGAATAGTTTGCTTGTCAGCTTATATTGTTAATATGTCTGGGATTGGAAAGATTGCTCTGCAAGTAAAATTACCTATCTCAAATTGGTTGTCTTGGTTTGACTCCCCAGACCTAATATGGTGGAAGAAATAATTTTATGACCTCCAAAAATGAGATGATACAGAGAGAGAGAGAGAGAGAGAGAGAGAGAGAGAGGAGGGAGAGGGGGAGGGAGAGGGAGAGAGATGCATACTGACACACACATTAAATAAACATAGAACAGTGTTGAAAAAATTTGAGAAACTCTACAAAGAATAACTTAAAAAGTAGGAAGAGTGGAATGTAGGAGAATGCTGGTGAAAAATAGGAGTAGAGTACTCTCTAGTCAAGCATTGGTTTTTCTCCTCCTCCTTCTCCTCTTCTTCATGTTTTTTTTTTTTTTTTTTTTTTTTTTTTTTTTTTGCCTTGTAAAGCAAACACTAGTCAATCAGCCCAAATGACTTTGGGACCTATATTCTCACACCTAAAACTTAAGTAATTCTTTATCTTAATATTAGGATCCAAGTGATACCCTTTTTAAAATTAGACTCTTGTTCATTTTTAAAATCTGTTTTATAGTGATTTGTGTGCATACAAAAGTGAGTGTCCATGCTATTACACTCATGTAGATATGAAAGGACAAAATCCACATGTAGGTACATGTCTTCTACCTCAAAGTTCACATGAGATTAAATGTGGATCATGAGGACTAGAGTATCAGACATTACTGGTCCAACATTTCAGTTAATGCTTAAAATTTTGTCATATATAAATTCATTAGATGTGTAGGAGGACTGCAAAATTGCCAGAACGTTTTTATAGTAATGTGGAAAAACTATAAAAACAAACAAACCAAAATCCTCTGAAGCCTTTCAACATAGTTTCAGAAACTTCAGCTATAGGTAATGTGTCAGAAATAACTTGTAGCCTTGAGATCAAACCTCGCTTCAATACTCCTTGAATTACTTAACTGAATTTCTTGACCTAGTATGGCATCATGTTTCCTCAAGAATGAGACTGATCATGAATCTAAGTGTAGGCTATTAGGATGTGAGGTACAGATAAAAGGAGTTACTGCATGGAGATATGGTATTGGTCACTTTACATACATTTACATGTATTTAAATAATGCATTAAGATATGTATTGACGTTCAGGTTAAACTCATCATGATTCAAGAAGACTGGGACAGTTAAAATTATCATAGGTGAGAAGAGAAAACCAAGAATTGAGGCTGGGTCACAGGAAGGTTCTTCCTGTCTTGGCCTCTTCCCATGTGCATTTAGAGCATGCTTTTAAAATGGAAACTCTCACTAAGAAAAGAGGGAGAGAAAAGTCTTTCTCTGCTCTGACAGGAGTCACCTCACTTCTCTGTAGTTACTCTTGTTTTGTAGATGAGGGGAATTTTTATTCAAGGAGCTAATCTGCTGTTACAATTTCCATATTGAACATTAGGGCAGACCCTGCCATTTGTTCTCAATGAACCACTGAACTCTTCTTCTTGGTGGCTCTATGCTGATAGCAGTTTCATAACCATTCATTAAATTCTGCTACACTGACTTCTACTTGTTTTTAAATTATGCGGAAATTGCAATGACCAATAGCTTTATGAATGGAAAGTATTCTAGTCAGATTTTTTGTTTTTTTTTTTTCAGGGAATGTTTGAGAAATGGGTTAAAATGTGAAATGGAGATATTTGCTAAACCTTCTTAATATTCTGACTTTTTATGTGCAACTTTAATATAAAACTTCCCCAACTTTATGATTCCTCTCTGTGTCTGAATGGGGAGGAACAGAAATGTACTTTGTTGAGCTTTACTCAGATTGTGTGCTTTCCTTGCACTTAGGGGTTGATGAAGAATAAATGTCACCAGATACACGTGAAGATAATTTCACACCCCAGTGCTATGCAGCTGCTTCTTTCCTGGCCAATCTTTAATATCTGGCAAAAAGAACACATGAGCTCATGCAAAAGGAGCCAGTGCTTGCTGCGTTAATTTCATACCACGTCATTGAAAATATTGTAAGGTCTCTCCACATATGGACTTGTCCATGGAACAATTTCTAGGGAAAAGAAATCTTTAGCGAAATGTTACAAGTAACCTTGATGAGTTGAGCTCTTGCAAGAGTAAGATACAATTTGCCTGGAATTTATTTCCTTTTAATTTTGAATGTAGGTATGTGCCTCTATTTCATTTGCACTCAGCCCACAAGGTTCTAGTGTTCTGAGTATTATTTGATATTGAAGGAGTTCTATACATTTTTTATGAGCCAAGGTAAGTGCTTTTCCTTGAACCATAAAGCTGTATTTTTGCCATCTATTGGTAAAATTTATACCCAAAATATTATGGATAAAGTTCAAAAATAAAGACTAGGAAGGGAAAAATTGTATCTCAGAGTCTTTTGTTGTTCAGTAAGAGAGCATACATCAACAAAGAGACAAGGAAAGAATGGTGCTTTATTCATTTATACTCTCCAGAACAAATTTATATTTTGTTAGGTATGGTGATAGAACTGAAGCGAGTTAGCAAGCCATTTGATAGTTGAAGGTCAAAGGGATTTAAAGACAACATAAGGTTAAACACATATTTCATCCATCCAAGTAAAACATGGAGGCAATATTTTACTTTTTGAGAAAGGATAGTCACTAACCATTCTTTCTTCAATGGTGATTAAAATGCAGTGGATAATTGAACCTTTTAGTCTGTCAGTCTCATTGCTTCACCTGAACAGCTGTCTAATATTTATTGCTGATTCATTTAGAAAATTGAAAGCTCTGGGTATTGAGAATAGGACTCATTATTCATTTTTCAAGAGACATGATTCTATTGTTAGTATCAGTACAGAAAAATATGGAATTTATGTTGGAGAATGTGAGCCTTCCTTCCTTGATCTGTGATGGTTTTGGACAGATGATATCTCAGAAGGCCACATTTACACCCTAGGTAAGGACTGGGGTCAAGATGAACAATGACTGGGCAGAACCGGGCAAATAAGAATCTGAGTCCCTTAGCATAGATAAGATGGTGCTCAATCTTTGTTAATATTGTTGCTGTTGTTATCTTTATTACTACATATATTGCTTGTTATTTTCTTTCAAATCACATGCAAGGTTCATGGTTATAGGTAATGAAAAGAGATGACAGAGGCTATTAATTTATGAATCTTTGCTGTATGAAGTTAATCAGGCTACATTTGTTACTTCTTTACTTTCCTCTTGTACAAATTGTGATAGTAACAGGAATATAAACCTAATAGAGTTATAGAACCAAATGATTTAATAAATGCTAAATATTTAAAACAGTGCGTAGTATATGGTAGTATATAATCTATAATAAATGATGTGGGAACAAATGTGGTGTTCTTCTTATTATTATTGGTACATATCACCTCAAATTTACTATTGTCATATTACTTCTTAGGTCTTCTATTTCTTCAATCTGGAGGCACAATTAACAGTTAGTAGTAGTATAGTCATTATCTATAAAAATAAAAGGCAAAAATTATTAGAAACTTACTCAACATGACACCCTTCTAAAAGCTTTATATGTATGTATTAAATAACAAGTTCTAGGAATCCTCTGATATAGATACTATTGAAATATATTGAAAAATAATTGATGTACAGAGAGATTATTATAGATAGCCCTGAATCATCTCACTGATGAATGGCAGATTTTCTCTCTGTGCACAATATTTGTCAAACTCAAATAGACGTAGGTTGAAAATTTGTGTGAATTCATGACTGAAGTAGCAGTGAAGCCAAGTTTTGGTAATTCTTAGAGTTTAAGTGTCATCAGCATCCCTTGAACGTTTAAAAATACATTTGAGAGAATGAAATACATATTGTTTAGCCAGGGAACAACAAAGAGAATTGCTTCTTGACACAGATATGGCAATTTTAGGAAGACAGGAGAAATGTGAGGTTGCTGTTCTGCAAGGATGTGAACTAGCAACCTTTCTAGGTTACATGGTGGTTTCAACAAAATATGAGGCTGATTATGACCAGGAGTTTCACAGCAACATTTCTTTACCAAGTTTCACATTGCACTTATTTCTTTGTTTTGCTCTTGGTTCATCTTTAGAAATGGTGACTGTCACTGACAGGACATTTATAAACACAGTAGAGTACTTACTGGGCAGGTTAATATCCTTTGCTCTCACATTACCATGGTTCTTCTTGCAAGATCTACCCTCAGAAACCTGAAAGTTAGCACAGAGTTAGAGGGGATGATTTCTGGAACATCTTCAAAATTCTAAATCTGTTTGTGATACTACTTCAGGCATAAATAAATTGGTACTGAGAAGTCACCTCATGAACTTTGGGAAATTCCATCAGGGCCCCCAAGCACATGGACACCCCACCCCTCCTGGAAGAAACAGGTTTGAAAGCACTTAGGTTGGAAAGGAGGGGCTGATTAAGCCACCACTACCTTGTTCCCTAAAGTCCAATCAGTTTAAAAGTCATACTGTTCTGCCAATCCCATTGTGCCTAATGAATGCCACTCTATAAACCACATAAAGACTCAATGAATGTGTTGCACATGGCCAGTCTCTCCATCCTTGGTGTGCAGTAGGACTCCAGCATGCTGGAACAATAAATTCCTCTTTCATTTTGCATTGATCCCTGACTCCATGGTGTTCTCTCAGTGGTCTCCTGGAAGTTAAGACTCCCCAGAGTCTGACATTTGGTGCATTGGCTGGGAATAGATCCTCTGTAGGGACATACCAGAAAACAGCTGATCAGAGGAATGGCTTGAGCAGGTACCGTGGTTTTCTGTCTCATTGTTTGTCAGAGTCTGAGTCTGTAAGTCTGTTTGAAAGTCTGAACCTTCAGTTTGCATGCTAACTTTGTGGAGCCCGGAGAGTCCACAGTGTTTTGGAGTGGTCAAGTGTGGTAGGGAGATGCCTTAATGTTGTGACCATGGGGGTCTGAAAGACTCTTCACCCCCCACCCCCACTGGAAGGAGCTGGGGAAGGCACCTCTCATTCTAGGCACAGCAAATCTTGCTGTAACCTGGCTTATCTGGCTCCTGCTGATGGCAGGGCCACCTGGTTTATCTCAGCACAGCTAGAGTTGGGCTGAGTAAGTCTGTTCTGCATCCATGGAACGGGCTAATTATCTGTGCCCATGGAAGGGGCAAACTGTGTGTTGATTGTCTTTCTCTGTGTTCTTGAACCTAGACGTCTGCCTTTGGTAGGATTGAGCTGTATCTGTGTTGATTGTCTTCCTCTGTGTTTATTGCTATTTCATTCTGTGTTCTTGGACTTAAACTGACTAAAGACATGTTTTTAGACATTGGAAAGACTGAATTTACCTTGTTAAACATCTTAGTTAACCACTGGAGGGAATTTAGGGAAAAAGGAAAAAGCTAGGAGGAAGAGAATCTAGTGGAGAAACTCCCTTACCCATCATGGATAAAGGCCTTTCTTGCCCCTAAAACCCACCTCACAGGTTCTGGCCACCAGGAAGAAGGGAGCATGGGAAGAAAGATTCAGACCTGAGAAGTCAATCCTCCAAAACCCTTCAATAGCAGACCTGGTACTCTGAGACACTTCTCCTCCATATACCCCTACCCTGGCCCATAAGACCCTGCAAGCACCAGTACTGGTCCTGGGATCCTCAGCCCATATGGGATTAGGGACATGTTTACCAGAGGGAGGAGTGGGAGAAGAAACCCTCCCCCTTCCAAAAGGGCCAATTAATCTCTTTGAGACTGCTTCCTATTTACTCATCAGTGCACCTAGGATGATATGCAACAACTCATGAGAGTGCTCTTCATGACCAAAGAGTAAGAAAAGATAATGCAGGAAGTTAGAAAGAATGCCCCCTCAGACTACAGATTGACCAGGCTGAATATGGTAGAAGGTAAGGGGCACCTAAAGGTCCACCACCAGACTCCATTGGCAGGTCTCAAGGAGTTTGCATAACAGTCCACAAATCTGACCAAAGTATGTGAAGTTGGGCAGGGATGAGTTGCCTGCAGCCTTTCTAGAGAAGTTCATAGAGGCATTCGGCCAATATACACCCTATGACCCCAGTAGCAAGGAGGAAAAAGCTACTGTGACAATGGCTTTTTATAGACCAGACTAGTACAGAAAACCAAAAAAAGCTTCAGAGGATAGAAAGAAAGGATAGGCCATTGAGGGAGTTAGTACAGGTTACTGAGAAAGTCTACCATAGCAGGGAGACAGGAGGAAAAGGAGCAGAGATTGAGAAAGGAAGAAAAGCAACAGGGAAGGAATATACAGAGAGCCCTGACTCTCAGTTTAGAGGATGAATACAAGTTGTTTGAGATCTCAGTCAGGGCATCCCAGGATCTAAACTGGTGGCTGGAGGCCTTTCCCCAAGCTTGTGCTGAGATGGCAGGGATGGAAAGGGCCACCAACCAACCCACCATCCATGTGGAGCTCAGAGCCCAAGCCTCCTGAGTGTCTGTGTGACATATCAGATGTCCAGGGAGGCCAGAATGGAATCAGGCCACATACCAGGATCCTAGAACAAGGGATCCTGCAGATGTGCTAATCAGCTAGGAATATTCCCCTCCTGAGTATGAAGAAACCTGGGACCCAAGACTAAGGAGGACTGTCTAGAGGGGTCTAATGCCTCTTGGAGGGACTGGGAGGATTGGGATACAGAGCCTCAGACATTAAGGCCCAAATCTGCCAGAGAAAAGTAAGTTATTTTGGCTACCTGCTAAAAGACAGCAAGTGCTGGCTCACCAACACCCAAAAGAAGACCATCCTGCACATTCCTCCTCTGCAAAGCCCCAAGCAGGTAAGGGAATTCCTGGGCATGGCTGGATTCTGCCAGCTTTGTATCCCATGGTTTGTTAAATTGACTGCCCCACCCACCCTCCCCCAGCTAAAAATAAATAGCCCTTCCATTGGGAAGAAGAAGAGCAACAGGCTTTTGCCACGATTAAGCAGACTCTGCTCAAGACCACTGCTCTAGGATTACCTGATGCCAGTAGACCTTTCCACCTTTATGGGGCTGAGAACAGGGGGATAGCAAAGGGAATGCTCATCCAATGGTGGGGCCCCTGGAAGCATCCAGTTGCCCGTCTGTCAAAGAAATTAGACCCTGTCACTGCTGGGTGGCCTGCTTGCCTACTGATAGTGGTGGTGGTGGAGGTTTTAGTTAAAGACACTGATAAATTGACTCTGGGGCAGAACCGGACTGTGACATATCTTGGAGATCATTGTTCACCAGCCCCTGGATCGATGGCTGACCAACACCTGCATGACACATTATATGATTCTGTTGCTAAATTCAAATTGGGTAACCTTTATGTCACCAGTAGTCCTCAACCTGTCCACTCTGTTACCCGACCCCAACCTCGACGATGCCAGCTCATGATTGCCAGCAGATTCTAGCTGACAATGAGGGATGGGGAAAGGACTTGTCATATTGGCCGCTCCCTGATGCCAAGGGGACCTAGTTCACTGATGGCAGCAGCTACCTGGTGGAGGAACAACACAATGTGGGGGCCACTATTGTGGAAGGGTGCCAGGTAGTCTTGGTGTAGCCACATCCTCCAGGAATGTCAGCGCAAAAGGCAGAGCTGATAGCACTGGCCAAAGCCTTGGACCTGGGGGCAGGCAAAAAGATCAACTTCTACATGGATAGCAGGTATGTCTTTGCTACAGTCCACGTCCACAGGGCTATATGCTGAGAGAGAGAGGACTGCTACTTCAGAGGAAACAAACACGAAATCCTGGATCCCTTGGATGCCCTAATGAAGCCAGTAAATGTGGCTATTATTCACTGCCCAGGACATCAGAAAGGAAGAAACTCAGTGGCCCAGAGCAATGCAGGTATATATCCTGGTTATGGGCCTGCAATAAACACCTGCTAGGAAATGGGACTGGACTAACGGATGGCCTCACTTAGAATATACTTAAGAAGAATGGATTCAGATTCCCAGCCACCCTTCCAACTATTACCTAGAGAAGGGAAGACAATGGCGCCCATAAGAAAAACAAAAAAAAACAAAAACTATGCTCCTCAGAAAGCAAGAAAAAGACTTACTAGGCCAAATGCACAAACAGACTCATTTAGGGGATAAAAAACTTGTCCAAGCAGTTAAGAGACTTAACATGTATATAATTGAACTCATATTTTGGGCCAGAGAGAGAGTAGAACAGTGTAAGGTATGCCCAGCAGGTGAATGTTTATGCAGCCAAGAATAAACAGGGCAAAAGACCTAGGGGAGAACAGCCAGGAGTATACTGAGAAGTCAATTTTACTGAAGTTAAGCCAGGATGATATGGTTACAAATACTTTCTAGTGTTTGTAGATACTTTCTTTGGATAGGTTGAGAAATTCCCCACCAAGCAGGAAACAGCTACCATGGTATCTAAGAAGATATTAGAGGAAATTATCCCAAGGGTTGGAGTGCGCAAAGTAATTGGATTAGACAATGGTCCTGCTTTTGTCTCTCAGATAAGCCAGGGGTTGGCAAAAGTATTGGGGACAGATTGGAAACTTCATTGTGAGTACTGACCCTAAAGCTTTGGGCAGATAGGAAGAATGAACAAAACCCCAAAAAAGAGACCTTAACTAAATTGTCCTTTGAAGCTGGCTTGACTGGGTGGTGCCCCTCCCCTTGGCCTGATTCTGAGCCCAGAACACCCCCTATCATTTTAACCTGACCCCTTATGAGATCCTGTGTGGTACTCTAACTCCCTTCATGTGTACTGGGCCCTCCTAGGAGGTATCCCACAGCATGAGATTTGGCCCAAATTGTCTGCCTTAAATGCTCCAGTGATGTCAGAGACCCCTCACCGCTTCCAGACTTGTGCCTCTGTAAGGAGGCATCAGGCAGAGTCACTGGAACTTTGATGAAAGGGACCCTTCCTGTCACTGCTAGCTACTTCCACAGTCCTCAAGGTAGACAGTATTGCAGTCTGGATTAATGCTTCCCCTGTGAAACCTGAAGATGCCCCACTCCCCAGAGTCCCCTGTTGGATGGTACAGAAGATGGATAATCTTCTCAAGCTGAAGATCACTGGTCCTTGATCATGACTGCCTGGTGATAGCTTTAGATAGCACTCACTGTCTCCCTTATGTTGTGGTTGGGTATGGCTGGGGCAGCCACCAGAACCTCCGCTTTGGTCTTATAAATGGAAAATTATGATGGTCTGAGGATAGCCATTGGTTTAGTTATAGAGAGAATAGAGATTTCTGTCAGTCATCTTAAAGAACCACTGACTTTGTTATCAGAAATAGTACTACAGAATAGGAGGGGTTTAATTAGACGTAACGTTTTCTGCATCAAGAAGGGCTATATGTTGCCTTAGCTGAAGAGTGTTGCTTTATATAGACCATTCTGGGGTTGTTAAAGATTCATTGGCCAAGGTGAGAGTAGGGTTAGCCAATCAGGAGAGAGAGAGAGAGAGAGAGAGAGAGAGAGAGAGAGAGAGAGAGAGAGAGAGAGAGAACAGAACCAGGGCTGGATAGAGTCTTGGTTTAACTCCCCCTCCCCCTTGGTTAGCCACCTTCATATCTACCTTGTTAAGACCTAAATTGTTCTCCTGCTATTGTTGACCTTTGGCCCCTACATTATTAACTGCTTGGTTTATTTTGTTAAGGAATGCATAGGTACAGTAAAGTTAATGATCTTAAAGCAGAAATACAAAGAACTAGGTATAGAAGACCAGGAGTATGAGCTGCATAGCTATCAACAGTAGCTTCACGATTGAAGCATGCACAGGAAAAATGAGGGAATGAGAAGTTAGCTCAGAAACTTTGGGAAATTCCAACAAGTCCCCCAAGCATGTGGGCACCCCTCCCATCCTGGAAGAAACAAGTTAGAGAATACATAGGCTGGAAGAAAAAGGCTGAATAAGCCCCTACTGCCTCATTCCCTTAAGACAAATCAGTTTAAAAGTCACACTGTTGTGCCAATCACATTGTGCCTAATGGCTGCTGCTCTAAAAACCATATAAAAGCTTGATGAATGCTGCACATGGCCATTCTCTCCTGCCTTGGTGTGCAGGACAATCCCAGCATGCTGGAACAATAAATTCCTCTTGCATTTTGCATTGATCCCTGACTCCATGGTGTTCACGTGGGGGATCTCTGGGAAGTTAAGACTCCCCAGAGTCTTGTAGTACATCAATCAATTGGTACAACAACAATCATGGGTTTGATATCCAAAGGTGCAGAAATGTGTTGTAATGTATTGCTATGATTTTCTTCAAAAGTTTTCTGTTGTGTTTTCTCATAGTTCAGGAAGACTAAAATTTCAAATGACATTAATTAATTGTTTACAGTTTTACCACCATGCACTTGAAAGACAAACAAATATAAAATGTTTGGGCTAAATAATTGTGTTGTTGAAAACAAATGCCTTTCCCTTTATATCTAATGCCTTTTATTAAAGTTTTTATACTTCTCCCAAGGATTTACATATGATAGTTTATAAAAACATACTTTTTTTCTTCCTCATATGTCCAATTATCTTCTCTTTTACTACAAAAATCAAGTAAAAATTATTGTAGCTATAAGTAGTTATAAAGTAGTCATTTCAGTGTGTAATCTTGTTCTATAAGTATGGTTTTAAATTTTATGCTTTTTAATTCAATGAAAAGTATCCCTAAAGCTACAAGACTCAGAAACCACCATGAATTTTGCTCATCATTCCACATGTGCCTGACCATTGGTGTCACTTCACAAGGCCATAGCAGACATTTATATCACTGATGTCATATAGAGACTATATGTGTTGTGTTTTATCTTCTTTGGACATTGGCCTTTCTTATCTCCATTTTACTGGATTATTCAAGAAAGACAGAGACATGGCAAATAACAACTCTTCTGAAATTTTAAGTATTAGTGTCTCCATGATGGTAGAGGATGCTGGCTTATTCCCAGCAGAAAACATCACAGCCATAGTACCATGATTCCTGCTCCTAATGCTACTAGTTATTGTTATTATTCACTACTATCAGTCCTGCCTTGCTTTATTAATTTTCACCCACCTCAGCTCCACCAAGTATAGTGTTCACTATACTGTGAGTCTATCATATTCTAGCATATATTACTGACATTGATCCATAGGTTAGTCACTTTTTTTTTACTGTTGTGATAAATCACTGTGATAAAGGCAAATTATGAAAGAAAGTGTTTAAATTAGGTCTTATAGTTTCAGAAAGTTCGATTCTATGACAACGAAAGCACAGACTATGGCAACAGGCAGGCAGGCAGGCATAGTGCTAATGCTTTCACTGAAATCTTACATATAGAGACAGATGAGGCAGAAGAAGCCAACTGATAATGGAGTAGATTTTGGAAACCTCAACCCCCCACATCATGACACACCTCCTCCAACAAGGCCACACTTCCTAAACCTCCCAAAATAGTTTAAGGGACTTGGACCAAATATTTAAATAAATATGTGCATCTACAGGGCACCATTGGCATTCAAACTACAGTTAGCTTGCTTCTTTATGAAACAATAAACCTATAGTTTATCATAGTTTCTAAAGGCAAGACCCAATGCGATGCCTGTTCTTTTTGAAAAGTTTCTTTAATTCATCTAAGTATAATTAAAAAGTCTTTAATTTTTAGCATTACCTAGAGCTTTTTTTTTGGACTTAAACATAGAAATGTATATTGGATATAGAGGAGCGTTTCACTCTTAGCTCTGGCATTGCCTTTTAAACCATGAATAGTTATTTCTTATTCTCTGAACCTCAGGACTTGTCTGTGAAATATAGTATCATGAGATGTTTGTAAAGTTGAAAGGAGCTATCACAGTGGTCAGCATATGTCATGCAATGCATACATATTGTGGTAGATTTATTCTCTCTAATTCCTCCGACCTCTGCTAGTGGTGATACCACTGATTACAGTTGTGTGTGCAATTGCATATGTCTATGAGTGTTTTTTGAAGGTAGGGTCTTTACAGTACTTATCAGCATTAATGAAAGCATTCACTCAATATTTATTGAGCAAATTTCTGTTATTTTCCTAAACAGTATTTTTACCATGGTCTCAAAGAATGTCATCATACTCTGCTTGAATAAATATGTTGAATGATTCTTATTATTTTACTTTATTGAATGAAGAAATAACTATGTGCAAAGTTTCATGAGTTATATTTATTAAAACTAAATGAACAGATTAATAAAATGATCACAGAGAGGCATGATTTACATAACTTTCAAAAGTTAGATACTCAACACCATTGTAACTATTCTTGCCTTTCTTTTATGTTTCTGTAATAATGTCAGTCTTTTTTAAGAAAAGAAATTTCTTACTGAAAAGAATAAGCCTTAATTTTAAAAATATAAGTAAACATCCTAAGTTTCCAGATCCATTAGTACCAGAAATAAATGGTAGAATCTAATGTCAGGAACTAATGGGTTCATGGCATAAGGGACATATTTTAATTAACAGTGAAACCCACAGCCTATTGGCAAATAGCACTTTATTGGCTGACACTCAAGAATGACAAGAGAAGGGTAGAAATAGCCCTTCACAGTCAAAAAGATCTTCCTCAGTCTATGTGTGCTTACTTCAGCGGGGCAGAGTCAGCTTTACATGCACTGTATATGTATCTCAAACTGGCTGTCTCTTCTCCTCAGGACCTTGATTCTTTTCCTCTGGGACTATAAGGGTGTGTGTGTGCATGTGTGTGTGCATGTACATGTTCATGTGTAAGTAGAATGTTTGCATATAAGTGGGTACGGATGTGCATGTTCATGCATTATTGTTTGCAGGAAACCAGAAGACAACCTGGACTATCATTCATTAGGGGCTGGGATGGTAACTGTTTTATTGAAGACAAGATATTGGAGTGACTTTAATCTCACCAAGTTGACTATATTAGCTTGCTATCAAATTCTATCGATTCTTCTGTTTCTGCCTCTTCAGCCCTGAGACTACAAATGTTTGTCATTGTATCCGGCTTTTTAGAAGATAGTTTGGAGGAATTAAGTCAGATCTTCATGGTTATAGGCAAACAGTTTACTGACAGAGCTATCTCTCTAGGGTCTGACTGTATCTTTAGGTTTATAAAAGTTCTCTTATCTCTCTCTGTGTGTAAAGCCCTCAGCATAAACACAGGCTTTCTTTCTCATTACCACCTGATGGTCTGGCAGAAGGCTCCCTAATGCCCAACTGTTACCTACATATCAGGCTTATTATTTGTGGGTTTTGTTTTTGTTTTTTTGTATTTTTCTGTTCAAATGATTTATTACTTCTGGCTTCTGGATTTCAGCAAACCAGTATCTCTGTCTAATTGTTTATGGAAAGACATTTAGATATATGGATTCCTGTAGGATTTTAGACTTATAAATATAAAGCATACACTTTGTGCTGTTTAGAAATAGAAGCATATAGTGATAATTTATAAAAGATGATATTTTGGTCAAAATTTAAGACATTTCAAATTTGTAGATGATAGGTGAAATTCCTAAATGCCCATGCCAGATTCACAGATTATTACTGTTGAACTTGCCAAATATGTATATACTTATAATTTGTGGCATTGGTTTTCATTATTCATAGTACAAGCAGATCACACAAATGCTGTGAATATCAAATATATGGACACACAGCTACCCCCCTGTGGGAAATAAAGTACTAGGTTACTATGAACAAATAAGGCCTTCTTTTATTGTTTGATCATTGTATGAGCTTGTTTTATGTATGTTTCTATTTTGAACCTCTTACTTAATATTTACTATTAATTCAGTAATCTTGAATTTGTGACTAAAAATCAATATTTTTCTATCTTATTCCTAAACGAAAGTTTTTGAATGAGTGTGATAGCACTTTCAAGAACACCACAGGCCTCTTTTTCCCTACCAACATGAGACAGCAAGTCTATATCACAATTTAGGTTCATTTTAAATTGTGGTGTGACCAAGTAAAAGCAGAAAAATCATGAAAAATGTATCACTAAATAGTCTTCATACCGAAGAAAATACACAAACAGTAAACACTCATGCTTACAACACAAAAGAAGCAGTATGCTCATCTTTGACCTCAACTGCTACCCAGCAAGTCAGTTATTTGACTGTATGACTTGTGTTACCAAATGACTGTAAGAACACTAGATTGACTCAGGGTTAAAATAAATTTTGCTGAGTAAGCAAATTAACAAATGTGGGATCCATGAATAATGAGCATTGACGTATACACTTGACTGGTATATTTATGCATCCATATCTTTTCCCTGGTCACTTAAAAATGGGTGAGATTGCACCTATCTATTCATAAGGACCATGTTGTGATTTCTTTTTTATT
Organism: Rhynchomys soricoides; assembly: GCA_019843965.1. Lineage (NCBI taxonomy): Eukaryota > Metazoa > Chordata > Mammalia > Rodentia > Muridae > Rhynchomys > Rhynchomys soricoides. Next base: position 1,330,230 of record JADRCH010000226.1, on the reverse strand, counting down.
AAAATCCAACATATTCTCTATCACAATCACAGCATGGTTATCAGTCAGGACTCTTATTGGTGATGTAAATGTGATTTATTCTGTCATCTAATCTCAAGTCCACATTCATATTTCAGCATTGTGATTTTCTCTGTAGGTTCTTTTATCTCCCTTTGTCTTAGAATTGAACACAGGATTTGGATCTTTAAGTAGCTGCAGTGTCTTGTAACCTTTAGTGTAGAAGAGTTGTTTTTGCTTTTTCTCCTTTGACTCTGATGTTTGTAAGTTGTTTGTGCATTTTCTTTTTTGACTCTGAAGTTTGTATATTTAAATGACCAATGGGCTTTGTTTTACTCGAAAGGGCATAAAGTCTTTTTACATCAGCAATTATTTCATGTTGAACCTCTGCAAAATTTGATGAGTGGGATCTGGTTTAAAGTGGTCCCTGGATCTGTTCCATATGTTCTCAGTATCCTTAAATGTCCCCTTAATTTACAGTACAGAAAGAGGGTCTAGGATTTCCCCTTCACAATCCCTGCTTTCTGTCAGTGGCCAGTGGCCCTTAGCAAGGAAGATTGGGATGCCAGACATATTAATTATGATGGATAGGTACCTGCTTTGAACACCTTTATCAGAACTTCAGCAAATATATATGGAAGTATCTAAAAGACAGGCATACACACATCAAATCATATATATATATATATATATATATATATATATTCATGTATGTATATACACATTCATATACATACAGTATATAGACACAGGTAAATATATATAATCATATCGCCAACTTTATGCAAATCTCTAATTTCAATGCAGACTAAAGACTACATGCTAGCTTTTCCATATCTATAAATCACTTCCTTAGCTCAACTTTCATAAACATGTGTAACATATTATTCCTAAATTAGTTAAATTTTGTCAAGCTGGTATACACAAAACACACTTTCAAAATTGCTAACCTTACCAAATAGAATTAAATCTCTGTTTACAGTATCAAGATTAAAGGTACACACAGCGAATGCAAACATTCAAACATACAAGTCAATATATCAGGATGACTGTGCCAACATGCCTATTTAAATGCAGAATGAACTTCATTTGGTGTTTCTCTATCCCATTTCCAGTCAATCTTTTTGGCTCCACAAGCAATCACTTTCTTACATTTTAAACCATCGGTTACTGTAGCCTTTTCTAGGACTTCATATAAATGGAAATGTATTCTCTCCTGTGACTCAGATTATTGCATAGCTGAGATTCTTCTACAGTTGTTTATTATTGTCTAACATATTGCTGGAATCTACCAGAGTTTATGTACTCTTCTGGTGGTAGATACTAGGACTTCTTCTGGTTTCAGATGATGATGAAAGACGCTGCTGTTAATAGCCATGTAAATGTGTTTGAAGGTGAGTGTTTTACTTGTTTTCACCGAAATACATAACTCTAGAATTATTACCTAATACAGAAATGGAGTTTACCTTAAAAGCATAGGTGTATTTCCACAAATTGGTTGTACCATTTTTATGATCACCAGTGGCATATTAAAATGTAATATGCACCACATGTTTACTTTATTTGATATTGGTATCTTCTTTCTAAACAATATTTTTATCTGTTCATTGAGAATTTCATGTAGCATGCTTTGATCATATTCACTCCTTCCCACCTTGATCTCCCCATACATCAAGGGCAATTTCTTTTGATCAAATATTCTTAGATGCATGTCCTTCAACTGAAACATGGTCAGGGACTTCAGGCATTTAGAGAGAATTCTCCAGTTCCAAGAAACTAGAGACTGCCAGTTGGGTAAACATTTTGGTTGAACTCCTCTTTCACACTGGGATGTGGTATGGCTTGGGCTTTCACATGATTTGTGCATGCTGTCACAGCTGCTGTGAATTAAAGTGTGCAGTAGTATTACTCCTATCCAGAAGAGAGTTTCCTTGAAGTCATCTATCTCCTCTTATCTTATACATGTTCTTTCTCCTTCATCTGGAATTCTCTCCGATTCTATGGGTATAGTTACACTTATTCTGTTTATTGCTGAATGTTATGTAGTTCCCACCTTCTTTTTCTCTGTTCTTCACTATTTTCCTCCCAATAAATTCTTTGAGAATTTTATAAAACACACTCTAATTATATTCAAGCCCCATCCTAACATATCCCAAATACACCACCCCTTCTATATCTTCCCTTCAAGATCAATTTGTACTAATAAAATATTCTTAGTCATATGGTCTGCTACTGAAGAATGATCAACCTATCATGGGCTATGATGAGAGAAATCTGTCACTTCATTCCCAAGTATTTAATGTCAACAGCTACATGACTAGGGGTAGAATTGTGTGTGCAACTCCCCTCTCCATGCTTTGGTCTGCCTTGGGCTTACATATGTTTTTATGCATGCTATTGCAACCACTAGGAGTCAACTTCCCTGAAGTGTCCAGAGGATAATATTACATTTTTCTGATTCACTATCTCTGGCTTTTATACTCTTTCTGCCCTTTCGATGGCAATGATCCCCGAGACTTTTAAAGATAAATGTGCCTTGTGTGTTTCTTCATGTCAAGTTATATGACTTAAGTATGTATTGTATTTAGGAATTGTATCTTATAATTAAGTTCTAGAGGGTAACCAAAAGCAATCGCAATGGCCTATAGTATTTGAGAGTTTATGGGAATTTAATAGTCAATAGTTCCAAAAAGATCAATATGCTTTTCTCTGACCTTTTTATTTGTTAACTTTGGGTGTCCAATAGAGACTTTGTTGCCACATTAAAGGGTAACTCCATTTTAACTCCTTTCTGTGGATGTGTATATGTATACATACACATCATATGTATTAAGAAGCTTCTACAGTAGTAGGTTCTGCATGTGTTTTTAAATGTAGTTATTTCTTTTTCATTACACTCCCTCCTCTTCCCTACCCCTTTTCCTCCAGTTTATCTCTTCCTGTTCTGTTATTCCCCATTAACTCTTTTTGGCAGTGCATTCTCTCCTCTTTTGAGAGCTACTCCTTATTGTCCCTTAGTAATTTCCTAACATATCTGGGCATTCTAAATGAAACAAATATCTGAAGATTGAAACTAATATCCATAGATGAAAGAAAATAATGATATTTATCTTCCTCAGTCTGAGTAACCTCACTGAGAGAGAATATTTCTACATTCATTCATCTACCCGCAAATTTCATAATTTTTTTATCAAAAGCTGAGTAATGATTGATTATATAAATATGCTACATTTTCAATATCCAGCCATGTGTTGGTGAACAACTTAGCTGTTTTCATTTTCTGGTTGATGGAAGCAGATGGCAATGGAGTTACAGTGTTTATCTTTAGACTAGGCTATGGAATGCTCTGGGTAAACACCCATAAGTGTTATTTCTTGGTAATATTGTGAGTCTATTTTTAGTTTTTTTGTGGTATGTCCACAGTGTTTTCAATAGTGCCTACACAGTTTATACTCCCATCAGCAGTTAATAAATGTTCCCCTTGAGGCTAGAAAGACATCTTTGTGTTTAATAGCACTAGCAGTAGTGATTTAGTAATTATTTCTATTATATTTTATTTTAAATGTGTTTTGATAACTTTATAAATGGAAGGTATTTAGTTGTTAATTTTGTTGAATATATTTACAATAGTGACTTTAGGTCTTACTTTTTTTTAATCTGTTAGAGTATTTGCTTTGTTGCTTTCTTTGGTCTTTATATTTTTAATTAAAAAAATACAGTCTAGGTAGGTGATCAACTAAGAAGGGAATAGTAGGGTAAAAGTGATCTCATCATTGAAACCATAAAAATAGAGCTCTAATTATGGGAAGGGAGGGAGATGCATTCAAAAGAAAGAGGGAAGAGAATAAAATAACAGTGAGGATGTCAGAAACCATCATAAGGAATCATATTATTAGGTATATAATTAAAAAAAACTCCACTGTACACATATGTCCATATGAATATACATATAGACTTTGAATGAAAATTTTCTCATGTTGAAAAATGATGCATCCTCAAAGAGTCAAAAACAATTAAGAAAATCACAACACTAGGGTTGTCCAAAAGACTCTCAAAACATTATAGGTTATTAATGTTGTCCTTGTCACATTATTAGATGGGGGTGGAGTGTAAGTTTCTATTGATGAAAACACCATGCACTTCAAACACTTCAGAAGTATGACTTATCTGAATGCATCCTCCCTGAGGATTAGCTTTCATGGTACAAACAGTTGTCATTTAAACTTCCAAAGGAGGCAGGGAGCCAATAGTCCTAACTTGTTGTGACACATAAGAACCTCAACAACTATAGCATGATAGCCCTAAAAGTATTATAATGGGGTACATATGTTGGCAAGAATGAAAAGGTATCTATTTGAACTTAAGACCCACTAAACAAGAGGAAAATCGTGCCTGTTAGTGAAAATCTAGCTAACACCCAGGGCCAGTGAAGTCATAGCTTCTACAGGAGAATTTACAACTTCTACTTTATTAAAAATGGGTGTATGAACATATCTGGATGGAGGGAAGTAAAGGGAGATAGCCCAGTATAAAAGCAAACACTGGACTAAAATAACAAAAAAAAAAAAAGAACACTACAACAACTAATAAAATTCTTCTGTACTTACAGGTCAATATCTGATTTGTAATATGGTTTCTGTTATTTAAGTCTTCCTCCTCCTCCTTCACCTCCTCCTCCTCCTCCTCTTCTTCCTCCTCCTCCTACTCTTCTTCCTCCTCCTCCTCTTCCTCCTCCTCCTCCTTCTCTTCCTCTTCTTCTTCTTCTTCTTCTTCTTCTTCTTCTTCTTCTTCTTCTTC